>JACXVL010000033.1:38189-57819 GCA_014898675.1 Athelia sp. TMB
GTGCATACCAGCAAATGGATTGTGGATAATTGCTTCACTGGTGATCTGCTCCAAGGCCGGACAATCATTCTGGTGGTTCGTTTTTTAATCTCACCGTCCGAGACACAAAACTATCGCTCACGCCTGCCATACAGACTCACAACATCGCCATGGTCAGTCCGATCGCAGACTTCGTGGTGTCTCTCGGAACGGATGGCCGCGTGCTTAGTCAAGGCTCCGTGTCTGAGGCACTAGCCAAAGACCAAACATTGGTTGAAGAAGTGGAAAAGGACCAAGAAGCATTGGCGAAAGCCGACACGGAGATTGACGGCAAAGTCGAAGTCAAATCGGACGGAAAGCTTATTGTAGATGAGGACATCGCTGTAGGACACGTCAGCTGGGCCGCGCGTACGTATTTTACTCTGATCTTTCGCACTCTCTGACGCTGCCCCTATAGTCAAGGGCTTTTTCTTGGGTCTTGGAGGCAAGCACCCAGTTCTCTTCTGGGCTGGCTACCTTGGTTTTGTGTTTGTTGGAGCATTCACAGACAGTTTTGGACCGTGGTGGCTGGGCTTCTGGGCAGGCAAATACGAAGACCCTTCTGCGCGCGTTTCAGTCGCCTAGTAAGAAATTTATTTCCGTGAATGACAATTGCTGACGCCACTTCTCTAGCTATCTGACCGTATACGTGCTCACGCTGGCTCTAGATGCCATGGTATATACTATGTTCGCCCCATTTATTTTTATACATACTCTTGGCTCGACTACTCACTCTCAAACAGCGGTTCTATCATATGGCTGTATGGGACTCTACGTGTTTCACGAACTGTTCACAAATCCCTTATTGATTCCGTGCTTGGGACAACACTACGGTACGTTTGGCATCGCTTCCAGTGAATGACTATGTTGAATTTGAAGTCCAGATGGTTGGACAAAACGCCGACCTCTCGCGTTGTCACAAGGACAACACAAGATATCAGAGCACGTGAGTGGCCTATTACTTATTCAACACGTCCACATTTTAATGCCCGTTAGTGGATGGACCCGTCACCCAGAACTTCGATGGAGTTGCAGCTATAACGCTTTTCACTTTAGTCAAACTGGGCCTGATCGTTTTCTTTTCGCCCTTATTCCTTTTACCCTGTCTTGTTGTCATTCTCATCGGGGTCTGGTGCGGCAACGTCTATAACAAGACGGTTCTCTCGGTCAAAAGGGAGATGAACAACGCGCGTGCTCCAGTCCTCGCACATTTCGGCGCTGCTATTGCAGGTCTTGGTAGGCTGTTTCACATCTCCACAATTTCCTGTACTCACTAGCAAAAAGTCTCCGTTCGTGCATATGGTGTCCAAGCCGCCTTCAAGGCCAAATCATTGAATCGGATCGATAAGTACACCCGCACTGCAAGGCCTTTCCACAACCTTGGATGGTAAGTGGACCGTATGGTCTGGCGATCTCATACTGATTATATGGTAGCTGGATTGCTCTGCGAATTGACGCTCTAAGCGCCACATTCACAGCATCATTGGCATCGTATCTCGTCTACAATACCTCACTGAAACTCACTGCTTCTGAAGCCGGATTTTCGCTCAATTTGGCAGGTAAGAACTAAAGAAACATGCTCGAAAATGGACACTGACCATATATGTCGCAGCGAGCTTCAGCATGATGGTCTTATGGTGGGTGAAATGCCTCAACGAGTTCGAGATCAGCAGTGCGTCTGCTTTCTGCTATCCCCGTTAACCAAACTCTGACCCGCTTTCAGGCAGCAGTTTGGAACGGATTCACGAATATAGCATCATCGAGCAAGAGCCGCGCGCTACAGAAGGGGGCCAGCCACCAGCTTACTGGCCGGCAAGTGGCGAAATCAGAGTGGAGGGACTGTCAGCTCGTTACTCCTCGGTAAGTATGCTTTCCGAGAGGTCTGGAGTGTGACTCAGATGTTTGCAGGACGGACCCAAAGTATTGCACAACATTTCATTCCAGGTCAAGTCCGGAGAGCGCATCGGTGTTGGTAAGTCAAGCCATAGTTTTGGCGCTGTCTTCACAATCTGATACTTCCACAGTCGGGCGCACGGGAAGCGGAAAGGTGACTGACTTTGTTGCTCGTGATGCACTAGATGCTTAATGAGAACGACAGAGCTCTCTCACTCTGGCGCTTCTGCGATGTATTCTAACTGAGGGCAACGTCTACTATGACGGTTTGCCGATACATTCTTTGAACCTTGATGCCCTTCGATCAAACATTACGATCATACCACAATCGGTGCGCATCTGTTCTGACGTTATTCTTTGACAAAGGCTGACAAAAGGTATGCAGCCGGAACTCCTAGCGGGTACCCTCAGACAAAATCTGGATCCGTTCGATCAGTATGACGATGCCACGCTGAATGATGCCCTCCGCGGCGCCGGTCTTTATGCCCTCCAAAGCGAAATGACTGAAGGAAAGATCACACTGGATACCACTATCAGCGGCGGGGGTGGCAATTTGTCCGTGGGTCAACGCCAAATACTGGCATTGGCGAGAGCCATTGTCCGTGGAAGCAAGCTGCTTATTTTGGACGAAGGTATGCTCTCTTAGCAGTCAAACATGCCACCGATTTTCTGATGATCTGTTCCAGCCACGTCTGCTATTGACTACAAAACTGACTCCGTCATTCAAACTTCGCTGCGCAATGAGCTGGGTTCGGACGTCACTCTTATTACTGTCGCTCATCGGCTGCAAACCATAATGGATGCAGATAGAATTGTAAGTTCCACAACGGTGTCTATATATATACCCACTCATGAGTACGCTTCATAGATGGTCTTAGACGCCGGGAGAATTGTAAGCATTTGTTTGGCCACTCCGCTACCGCATCCTCATAGATCCATTTATTTCAGGCTGAATTCGATAGTCCTTCGGAGCTTCTTAAGAACGAGAAGGGAAGACTACGCTCTCTGGTGGACGAGAGCAAAGATAAGGATGTTCTCATCGCGATGGCACACTCCGCTCCTAGAGCCGGTGCTCACTAGACGTACAGCAGTGATGGTAATCTATCTATATCTTCCAATTATTCTACCGAAAATAGAGCGCTTATCGGCGATGTACTGCCTGACGCGGATGAAAATTTTCAAGATTTGAACTACGTGAAAGGTGGTGCCGAGGGTATAGAAAGCTAACAAATTTATCCCCACAGTGCTGAAGCGACCCGCACAACGTCAATCATCTCCTCCACATCGTGGACTCTGACTATTGTGGCCCGTTGTTGGACCGCGCACGCAACTGCCGCAGCGGTCGCATGGAGGCGGCCTCTTCCATCTGTTTTCCTACCTTGATATGTTCCATCCTCGGACGCCTTCGCGAGTATGACCCCAAGGAAAGACTTTCTCGACGTCCCGATGAGCTGTGGGTATCCGGCTAATGGATTGGGCGAGATTGTAGGCTTTGTGATAAGGGATGAATGTCGCAACAACTCCAGATTATCTTCGAGGCTTTTACTGAAACCTACGCCGGGGTCGATTATCGCAAGCCATCTCCGCAGACCGTTGCGACCTTTCACGATGACATCAACCTTTTCACCCAACTCAGTGCGGACCGCTTCGAGTATTGGAGAATCGACGGCATGCTTGTAGAATTCGTAGTCTTTGTTTGACCCTGCGTCGCCACGAGAGTGCATCAGAACAACCGGTACGGCAAGATCGCGAGCAACTCTGCGCATCTCGATCAAATGGTCAGCAGATGCCTGGTTCAGTGGATATTCAGGTCCAGTGAACGAATACACATCGTTGATGCAGTTGGCCCCAGCAAGAATGGTTTCCTGGGCGACCTTCCATCGAAAAGTATCGACGCTGATGAGCACCTCTTTGGTCTTTGGATGCACATCTACTTGGGTATTGGAGCCTCGTATTGTGCTGACGGTTGGAACCACTCTGCTGATCTCTTCCTCTTCGGAGACAAAAGGTGCCCCAGGTCTGGTGGAGTATCCGCCAACATCGATGATGTCCGCTCCCGCTGCTGCCGATGAATTAGCATATGCTACAGCAGTTGGGATCGTGTTGTGTTCAGAGCCATCCGAAAAGGAATCGGGCGTAGCGTTCAGAGTAGCCATGATATAAGTTTTTCCAGCACTCTCTGCGAAAGATGATGGAAAACTCCAATGCGTGGCCGTAGAAGGTACAGGATATTTGAACCCGGGTATCATGCCTTTTGATGCTGATGCTTCTGGGTACCTTGGGAAGGGAATTACTTTCCTCATTACCGGTTCGTCCTTCGTCCGTGCCGCGGTAATTCGCCCCAGTAAAGTCTCTATGGTACCATCGGTCTGTGGATGTCTGGTATTTGGTATCATGCTGACTGGATTAGTCCAGCGTCAAAGGGGATGCATTTGTGACATACTCATTTAGTGGTCTCAGAACAAATTCCCGCTCCTGCATTCTAGGATGAGGTACCACGAGTTCGCCCGATAAATCTTCGAGATTATTTCTCTTGTCCTCTTCGCGCGTATCAATAACCTTATCGTCAAACAGCAATATATCCAAGTCTACGGCGCGAGGTCCATTTCGTACGGAAGGAACGCGTCCGACCATGATTTCGATGCACTTCAAGTGGGCAAGAAGTGCCAGCGGCTCCAAAGTTGTTTCGATCTGCATTCTGATTAGCCAGAGTGATAAAAATTGGAAATCCCATACACACCAAGCACGCGCAATTGATAAAGGAAGGCTGATCAGTGACATACATCGGTGCAGTCTCGTACATGAAGCTTGTATCCACAATTGCTACATGGCCTTCACTTCTGGAGGCAACATTGCTATCTTGTGACACATGTGCTGGATTCTCCAGTAAGCGTAGAGCATGCTCGATATTCGCGAACCGATCGCCCAGATTACTGCCCAGCGCGATCGCCGCGGTATGAGGCAAGGAGGCGTGGGCTGGTAGAAAAGATTTGATTGATGTCCAAGGTTGGGAAGCCTTTAGTCATGATGGTCAGAAGCAAGGAATGGATGCAAGTCAGAATACACACCATGGCGAAAGCCAACGAAAAATATGGCGGGCGCCAATTATAATCTAATCACATAGCATGCCACGCACGCCCAGAGGTCCAAAAAACATATACATAGAACTCGAGCGTACGTCCACAGCGGTATAAGTATCTGGGTCGGTAGTGCATATCGTGTTAACAGTCAGAAGATGTGTGCCAGCGACCCCAGGTCGATGCAATTCTAGATGGATATAGAAGTAGTTCATGAATCATGTGCAGGAATACAACTGAAGCACAAGAGCTAGCTATGTGTGATGTATTGTCATAGAAAAGCATCCAGTCGTGAGATTAGGGGATAAAGATATACTAAAATGGCGGATTGTCTGTCTAATGGCGACTACGCTGATACCCGCATAGGCTGGGCACGCGACTCGTGCAGCGGGCGTGAGTGGATGTAGGGAAGGTCCACAGAGCCCATTGGGGGCGATTCATCAAGGGAGGGCGGCGGGGACGGGTAGGAGTCAAGCACCGAGACGTCGTATTTCGGTATTGAAATCGATGTCGGTGCGGACGGTGGAGTAACTTTGACATGCGGGGCGACGCCGTGCGTATGCGGGGGTGGTGGATGCGGGAACGCGGGCCCTTTGGAATGGTTGGGTGAGCGCTGCGCCGCAACGGACATCCCGCGCGGGCGGCCGTAGGCAGTGGCAATGCCTGTCCCAGTGCTCATGACGGGCTCCAATGCAGCCGGGGAGTCCCTGCCGCTCATCATCTTCGCCTCCGAGTTTGTGCCGGGCAGCATGAGATCCCGCGCGGCCTCCACTCTGCGCATCTTATTCTCGCCCTTCTCGACGTCACCCTTGGCATTGTTGTACATCCATAGCCCGAAGAACGTGAGCAAAATGCCGACGCCCTGCACGGGGTGCACGCTTTGGTTGAACCACACGATTGCGATGCAAATGACTGCCACGCGCTTGATAAGTGATGCGATGGAGTACGTCACAGGCGATGTGGAAGAGAGGATGATGAACGCGATGATGCACTGTGCAAAGTGAACAGTGCCATTCATGAAGAGATAATATGTGACTGAGTGCGCAGAGTCATGGCCATGGGCGGGGTGGGTCACGCGCTCAGTTTGCGAAAGGAATACGGGAAGATCGTAGTATAGCCACATGGGGATCATGAGCAGGAATGCCATGCCTGAGGAGTAGAACAGAAGGTTCAGTTTGTCCAACTTCGCTGCAGATTGTGGATGCGCGTTCGACTTGGATGCGGAAGGCATTATCTTCTTGAAAAATATGTTGGATGATACGAATACGAGGGCCGAACCGAAAGCACACAGAAGGCCTATGGTGTTGGAGGCGGACATGTCAAATGTGGTCGCTAGCATTACGCCGAGAGTGAGTGGGAGTAGAGATAGGTACGTCTTGGGAGAATACGACACTCCGAATAGGAGGGCGTAAGCGGCGACTGTGAATAAAGGGGACAAGGCCTTGACAGATGTCAGGGGTAAACTGTAATTCAATGCAGTTAGAGCGCACCTTGATTGTGTGTACTGTACTGACTGGCACCCTGGAAATAGCCATACTGGAAAACATGTGGCCAAACACCTGGAACGCCCCCATGGGAAGTGTGTTTCGCACGATGGCCATGTTAGGCGTGCGTAGCCGAGAGAACCGTACGAGAGGGCTCATGAAAATTAAGCAGTAGATCGCTACAAAGCCAAATTGTATGAACGTGAGTGTTACGGGGTAGCGAAATTGGGTGAGAATGGCTTTTCCGGTATTGGATGAGAGTGCAGAGGACAGGTACCAAAGCGAGCACAATGCTATGAAGCGTCCGGTGGAGGCGGCGGCCGGTCGATCGATGGATATCGAGGGTCGTCGGGTCTTGAGCAAGGAGGACGACCCCTCGGATGGCCAGTACTTGGTCAAGAGTTTTTTCAGCTTCGAGAGCCTCGCTGGGCCGATCGAAGACTGGAACGGTAGGGAAGGGGACTTCGAGCTGGCCAGCCAGGCAGATCCATTATTGTTTCCTCTGTATTTTCCGGTGGGCACATTGGGGTTGTTCCACAAGTTTTGCTGGTGTGTCGGTAGGCCGCTCATGCTGTATGTCGAGATAAAGGACAGGAGGAGACAAGGGGCCGCCTGGGAGAAAACTAGCGAGGGGAAGACGAATTATCGTCGGTCGGAGAGGGGCTGATCACAACTGACAGCAGAGCCTAACGACACCGCTTGACATAGCATTGTGGTGTGTTTGGTCTCGGTGGCGGCTCAGCGCCCAGCATTTTGCTCTAATTTGGGAAAGTTCTCCTCTTGCATATCCGAGCCCAATAGCTTCAATGAACATAGGATACAAGATCTGAAGTTAATATACAAAGCCAAAAGGACGATAAAAATGAGATTATTCTTGATAAAAGCTGCTGTCCTTGCGGTGCTTGCCGGGGCTTTTTCCCACAATCGCTAGCTCGGTGTCAGAGGGACCAAAGTTACTCGAGCCAACGCCAACGTCGACGCCGATACCGACCCCTTCGCCTCAAGAACAACATGGTAAGTATCTGGCTGTGTCGTTGAACGTCCTATCTCTGGTCCTATCCCAAATCCTGGCCATTCTTGCGACCAAACGGGCTGGATGCCGCAAATCTGCGCAGATGCACCTACTCGCGATCTGCAGTCTATGGAGATCACAGGCTGACTTTGCTGTTCTTACCAGGCTCGAGGACCTAAAAAGCACTTGAAGCGCCTTGCCGCCCCCTCATCATGGATGCTCGATAAACTGAGCGGGACATACGTGCGTGCATCTGCCATTTGGCGATCGACATTAGCCTAACTTGACGATAGGCCCCCCGTCCCTCCCCCGGTCCCCACAAACTCCGGGAATGTCTTCCCCTTACCATCTTCCTTCGTAACAGGCTGAAGTACGCGCTCACCGGCCGGGAAGTCACTGCTATTGTCAAGCAGCGCCTGATCAAGGTCGATGGAAAAGTCAGGACCGATGAGACCTACCCTGCTGGATTCCAAGGTACGTGAGCTGTCGCCCCACCCTTTGCGAATTAATTCTGAGTTGAATTGGGGCAGATGTCATCACCATCGATAAATCTGGCGAGCACTTCCGTCTGCTCTACGATGTCAAGGGCCGCTTCGCGATCCACCGCATCACCCCCGAGGAGGCCAACTACAAGCTCCTCAAAGTCCGCAAGGTCGCCGTCGGCTCCAAGGGCGTCCCGCACATCGTCACTCACGACGGTCGCACCATCCGTTACCCGGACCCCGCGATCAAGACCAACGACACAGTCAAGTTCGACTTTGAGCAGAACAAGATCACCGAGTTCGTGCACTTCGACACGGGCAACATCGTCATGATCACCGGCGGGCGTAACATGGGGCGTGCAGGTGTCATCGTGCACCGGGAGAAGCACATGGGTGGGTTCGATATCGTGCATGTGAAGGATTCTCTGGACCGAACATTCGCCACCCGGTGAGCGTTTTGTGTTACTCTGGCTCTGTGAATCCGATCTTATACTCAAGACAGTATTTCCAACATCTTCGTTATCGGTGAGGGCTCCAAGCCCTGGATATCCTTACCGAAGGGTAAGGGTACCAAGCTCACGATTGCGGAGGAGCGTGACATGCACCGCAAGCAGCGCGCTGCCCAAGCATAGGCGTTCTTTGGGGGTGTTTCACTATCATTCTGCCATCATCATTTTTATGCCATGCTTTGTATGCCCCACGCGACGCAAAAAAATTGTATACATGCTTGGCGATACCCTGCTCGACGAAATTCATAGCCGCTCAGGTATGCGTCTCTGGGTCCGAATTTTTTGAGATACAATTAGGCAGATATAAATATTTCGCCGTGTACACTGGTCCCAGACCGCCGGCCCGGGGTCGAAGTAGATACGAAGTACAAATAGACAATACACGAACCCTACAACCTCTACCAATAATCGAGTTCCCGATACTTGACAATCTCCATTTTGCCCCTCTTCTTACGCTCTGCCTCCCACCTCTCAACCCACTTGCTCATCTTTCCCCTGGACACCGCACTGCCCACATTGACAGTAGCAATCATCTTCGTCCACTCCAGCGACATCGCGAAACACGTCAATTCGAAGAAACTGCTGTGCTCAGAGTACGGCACCCCATACAATGTGAGCGCCGCAGTCGAATTGCGCATCGGCTTCAGCGACGAGTACGTGAACGGCGGGCGTGCCGCAGCGCGCGAGATAATGCTGGGAACGCTTGGCGACTGCTCGGCGCCCGCGGGCGCGGTGTACGTCCACCCCGTCGGGCGGAATCCGACGACGCGCGTGAACTTGCCCTTGAAGCGCTCGATGTACGTCGCGAGCTTGTCTGCGGCAATGAGCCCGAGTGGGACGACGTGCACAATCGCGGCGAGCGGGTCCGTGGTGAGCAGCGCGTGTAGCTCGGGATCAGACTGGCATCGCAGGATGGCGGCTTTGCGCGCGTCGCAGTATACTTTGCTGTTCAGCGCTTTTGCGATGGCTTTCACTATACGCTCTTTGCCTATTGAATATGTGCTATGCTCAAAGTCAATATAATCCCCAGTTTTAGCAAAAGGGAATTGAACGAACCCAACGACGACGAGAGTCCTGCCCTCTTTCTTCTTCTCCGGAGACTTGTCCACCGCCACAAAGCTGTCCATAGTCAATTTCCTCTCTCCCGCTCCATCTGACGTAGACTGTCCAGCCACGATACGTCTCGCCAACTCTGCGCACGCGGATATGACCAGCGGCTGAGGAGGAAACGTATACTAATACCATGGCCATCAGAAATAGATCTTTAGCGTTAGGGGGTAAGCTAACCTTGGGATCCAGGTAGGTGGTGTCCAGGTAGATGTGGTCGATCCGCTTGCCCTTTACGGCGGGGTGCAGCACGTGTCTTGGCGACGCACGAAAGTCACCACAATGCAGATAGCGAAAAGTACGCGAGGAGCCGACGAAGGGGGACTTGAACGTGCTGTCGCCCGCATCAATGGTCTGTGGACCCTCGTAGAAGAACAGGCATGATCCGGGGCCTGTGTAGCATTTGGTGAACGTTGAAAGAGGGAAATGAAGGGGGAAACGCACAGTGATTGGCCTCAATGAGTGTGACCTTGACGCCGCCCGTGTTTGGGATAACGGTGGGCACATCCATGGGCAGCGGATGCACCCATTTGGGGTCAACGGAGAGCATATGGATTATAAGATTTGCTGTACCCTCTATAAAGTTTTGCGTCAGTAGAAGAAAGCTCTCTATGAAAGAGGAAGGGGAAATGCCTGAGCAGTATATAGGTCCACTTTTCCAATTCGCAGCCAGATTTGTGTAGTGGTCCGAGTGGGCATGGCTATTTGGGACCATTTTAACTCTTACTTACAGCTGCAGATAAATTCATAGAGCTCACGTCAAGAAGTACGCAGTCACTTCGGGGATGCTGCCATATCGGAATGCATCTACAGCAATTGGCATCCCCTGTAGCACCTTGTAAAACGGCGCTTTTCGTCTATTATTCTTTGTAGGACGGAACGTGCGGTCTTCGGCTATCGAGGCCTCCTTCCAAGCCTCGTTTTCCTTGTGAGAAGTCATGAGCACTGAAAAGGCGTTGCTGGATGTAGCGGGGGAGAACGTGGAAGCTGTAGGACGATGCAAGGCCTGGATAGAAGATAGGGGAAGCAGAGTTTTCGCGGGCGATGCTAGAGCGGAGCGATCGTTGATTTGAGAAGAGAGAGATGAAGAACTTGAGATCGTGTCTATACATCGGCCAACATGTTCTTGAGCGTCCTGTATGGATGTTGAATAACAGTGAAGGACAATATTTCAGCCCACTCACGCGAGGCAGTAGTGCATTGAAGGACTTGTTACAAACTGGGCATGTATTGGCTCCTCGAGCTGCCTGTGCAACCTGCGGGGCCTCCGTGTCGACTTCCTCCATATCCTCGTCGGGGAAATCATCGGGATCTACGAGAGCCATTTCGTCGTCGCCCATAGCCCATTCATCATCAGACAAGTCTATTACACTCGAATCTTTGAGTTTCGAAGTGGAGTACGATGCCCCCTGAATAGGGTAAATGGAGGGCCGAGCGGGACCGTCTGACTCGAGAGAAACTGGCGAAGATGCTCGGGTCAAGGCTCGGGTCGATAACTCCCCTTTCACTTCATTCGAAGACCGCAGAAGTATAGGCTCTCCAAATGAGATGCTCGCTTCCTGTCGCTTGGTCGACAGCCCCGAATGCGACCCGGTAGCCTTGGGCTTCCGAGTGCTTCCACTAAAAACAGGGCCGTCTACAATCTCAACTTCGCTAGAGACTTCTCGTTCCTTTCCCTTGCCCTTAGACACGATAGTGTCTGTGTCGGAGTCTGAGTCGATGATGATGACTTCCGAGTTGGTCGACGCGCTTGAGGTCTGCAAATTTGATTTGTGCTTAGGGGTTGTGGGCCGAGTCTTGCCCTTCTTGACTGCTGGTGCATCAGATGAGAAGAAATTGAAAAGAGTTGTTGCCTGAGCAGGAGGGTCTTTGCGTTTCGCCATGAGCGTTGCAAATGAAGCGTAGGGACGCGTCGTAGATGTCTCGGTGGTCGCCGTAATGTGACACTGACTTTAAATTTACTGCTGCCGACTCGAGCTAACCGTCGGCTAGATAAAGATAACGAGCATTACATCTCGAATTCACATCCCTATCGGCGCTCCGGTGACTCATTCTTCTACCACAACATGTCTACCACAACTGCAACGCTAACAGAGATGGCAGATGCGAAGACAAAGGCGAATCTGATCTCTGCACGCCCTTCATCCATCTTGGCACGTACTCCATGGCGTCCTCCTGTAGCTGTCTCCGCCAGTGGTATCTACATAACCCTGGAAGATGGTCGGGAGATCATCGACGGCGCGGGGGGCGCTGCAGTAACTTGCATTGGCCATAGCCATCCTGCCGCCATCAAGGCTATCAAGGACCAGGTCGAGAAAGTCTCATGTACGACGCGCTTCAGGACTCACTTTCACGTGTCCTGATCGCTGAATGCGCGATGCAGATGTGTACAACATGCAACTCTCGAACGAACCTGCCGAAGAGCTCGCCAAATATTTGGTAGACTCTGGAAACGGCGCGTTCGAGCTCTGCGGGTTCCTGAGTGGGGGCTCTGAGGCAATGGAGGCAGTCATCAAACTCGCACGCCAGGTGCGCGCAATTTCTTTGTTAAATGGCGTGTTTTGATTCTTGCACATATAAAGTATTGCTATGACACAGGTCAGCCGAAGCGCAAGAATTTCATCGCGCGAGCTCTGTCATATCATGGAAACACGGTGGCTACTCTCGGGCTGTCCATGAACCCTGCTCGCAGGCTGCCGTACGAGGCTCTTCTTGATCATGATAATTACCATCACGTGTCCCCCGCGTATGCTAAGCGGTTCCAAAAGGCTGACGAGACTGAAGAGCAATATGTAGAGAGGCTGCGCAAAGAGCTGGAGGATAAATTTATTGAGTTGGGGCCGGAAACAATCATTGGATGTGAGGGTTAATACGAACTTTTGGCTTTGAATGTGCTAACGCAGACTCTAGTTGTTGCAGAACCGGTAGTTGGCGCTACTACTGGAGTGGTCCCAGCGCCTAAAGGGTATTTCAAAGCAATGCACTCCGTCTGCAAGAAATATGGCGCGTTGTTCATCCTAGATGAAGTCATGAGCGGCATGGGAAGTATGTTGCGCATATACCTCCTGCGCGTGCTCAGTGGCTGACATATGTAGGAATGGGAACTTTGCATGCATGGGAGAGCTTTGGCGATGGTGTGGCGCCCGATATCCAAGCAGTTGCGAAAGGCCTAGGTGGAGGGTATGTTCTGGTTATTTCAAAAGAGGCGCATGGTAACATGTAGCATGGCTCCCCAGCTATGCCTCCATCGGCGCAGTCTTGATGTCCAAAGAAGTGGCCGATGGTGTCCGTGACAACAACGGCTTGTAAGTCTCCATAGCAGTTATCTAAAATCACCCTGCTGATAGTATATGGTAGTTGGAAACATGGTCATACGTATCAAGTGCGCAATTCTCTCATTAATTTTCCACCCTGTTCTCATCACCCATGTAGGCCAATCCTTTGTCATGCGCGGCTGCGTTGGCAGTCCAAAAGGTCATCGCTGATGATAAGCTACTTGAGAACATCCGGACTCAGGGCACATATCTGGGTCAGCTGCTTCGCGAGCGACTGCAGGGTCCTAATGCTCTCGCAGCGCCTGTCACTTTTGATGTCCGTGGCGGTGGCGGATTCTGGGGTGTAGAGTTTGACACCGACGGGAAGTCGTTCCAATTTTCAAGTCCAATGGCTATGCTAGTACAAGAACGGTGCCTGGTAAATGGCCTGGTTATTATGGGGCTGACAGGTGGGTCAAATTTGGAAGGCACGAAGGGGAGTCACGCGATCCTCGCCCCTGCATACAATGTAACGAAAGAGGAAGTGGAGAAGATAGTGGATATATTTGTGGGGAGTGTAGAGGATGTGCTGAAGGAGGCGGCCACATAGGGGATAGAACATAGTAGTCGATCTACAAAGAACAAACACGAAATCTGAACCTCGAGCGTATCTGGTAAGAGAGCCCGTGCCCGGCCGGCGACTGGCCCCGATGCGTGGTGCAAGCTGCCGAAACCCTACTCAACCGAAGCCGCTTGGATTTGTTACCTTGGCTTGAACACCGACCACGACCGACTGGAACAAAGCTCTACACATCGTCAAACTGGAAAGATCATCGATGGCTGGGAGCATGCTCTAAATGGAATTACAACCAACTCATAATCCAGAAGCCACCAGCAGCTCCAGTCCCAGCGCACCCTCTCAGCAAAACAACCAACTGACCACCGAAGCATCTGCTTCCTCATCTTCTCTCGACTCGAGTTCAAGAGCTTTGCGCTCAAGTGCTAGAGTTAAAGCCGCAAAGCAAAAGGAGCAGGACCGCGACACCGCGGAACTACAACAACAGAACGCTTCAGCCGCCGCTTCCTCTGCTGCACTACCATCATCAGCGACTCTCGACTCTTCTGCATCTGTCGCTCGCCCCACCCGATCTAGCAACGCGAAGCGTGCCCGCGATACAGACGTGAAAGGCAAGGGCAAAGCTAAGGACTCCGCTGACGAATCCCGACCGACCAAGAGGTGCGTGTGCACGATCGATCTGACTCACCCGCGCCGCTGATGCTTGTGCCATGGCCAGACCCCGCCGCGGTGCGATCGCAACTTCTAACGCGCTTACCATCACCGAGCCGACACGAGACCTGAAAGGAAAGAAACGCGCTGCCCCCGAGAACTCGGACGAGCCTGAAGATAAAGCAACTACCAAGCGCCCTAGGAACGGTTCTGCTTACTCCCTCCGTACACGCACGGATACATCTACACTTTCCACTCCCGATATGCCGAAAAAGAAGACGTACGTGTTCCGGATGCCATGCTGTGCTCGAGCGGAATTCACTGAATAGTTGCATTTCAGAAACGTGACTGTGACAGCCAAAGGCAAGATAGCAGGGAAGAGCAAAGCTATGGCGTCAGCACCTGCGAATAGCTCGCGAATCGAAGATGAAGACATGGGTTTGATGGACACGGGGGAGTACAAAGCGGAGGTCTCTGAGCATGAAGAGCAAGATGATTTGGAGGATGATCATGTGGAGGAGGACGATCATGTGGAAGATGACATGCATGGAGGAGACGATGACGACGACGACGACGAGGGAGCTGATGAGGAAGTACCTGTGCCTTCAGGGGATCGCAGTTTCGGTGGCATGGATGAGTCTGCCGCGATGGCTATATTCGGTGACTACCGACAATTTGGCTCATACATGATGGGTCTATCTGGTCGGCTGAAGACTATGCTGAACAACATCAAGTCTACTGCTGATCCCACGACAAGGCTTGTCACGCTCCAAGAACTCAGCGAACTGCTCAGTATTAGTACTGAGGACACTCTTGCGGGGTCCTTCCAGGTAGAACAGTTCGTAAGAGAACTCGTCAAGATCTTGGGGGGCAAAGGGATAGATGAAGACGAGGATGAAGGAGACGACGACGGCGACGAGCAAGATGAAGATGCGGCGCTGGCTGCAGCTCTTGCCATGAGTTCTGGTGGTGCAACATACCAAGGCGATGACAATCTCGAAGCCCAAGTTTTGGCCTGTCGATGCCTGGCCAATCTCATGGAGGCGCTACCTGGCGTAGCCCACACTGTGGTTTATCATGGCGCCATTCCAGTGCTCTGCAGCAAGCTCATCGAAATATCCTACATCGATCTCGCAGAGCAAACCTTGAGCGTAGGTGCTCTTCCCATGACCATGTAATATGCTGACCAATAAACATTTCAGACGATGGAAAAGATTTCCGAAGAATTCCCTAGCTCGATCGTGCGCGAAGGAGGACTGGCTGCATTGCTCAATTATCTGGACTTTTTCTCCATCGCTGTCCAGCGAACAGCACTACAAGCAGCCTCAAACTGCTGTCGCAATGTGTCGTCTGATCATTTCCCCATGATCCATGCCGTCTGGCCTATCATACGAAACTGTCTGGGCTATTCCGATCAACGTTTAGTTGAATTCGCCTGCTTGTGTGTCATCCGCGTCATAGATTCATACTACCGCTCTTCAACGGAGAACTTGGAGACGCTTGTAGATTCTGATCTCGTGCGCGCTGTGAACTTGCTTCTGATGCCCGCCGGTGGGTCGCCACTCATAGCAGCCAATACGTATACACTATTGTTGCGCGCTTTGGCCACTTCTGCCCGTGCCAGTCCTAAGATCACTCTTGCGCTTTTAGAGGCTGACATCGTGGACACGTTATACCAGATTCTCACCGGAGTGCTTCCTCCAGCCTCAGAGATTGGTGCAGAACAAGGAGACGCTTCTGGTGGTCAAGGCTTAGGAGGCGGGTTAGCTGACATGACAGTAATGGAGAATTTGGCCCATCGCTCGAAGGAACAAGTAGAGGAAGCCCTGAGTCTGGTGTCTGAGCTGATGCCCCCATTGCCTAAAGGTGAGTTAACTTCCATAATTTGCATGGCCACTGGCTGATGTATCGATTCAGACGGAGTCTTCGATCACAGGAGCTTCACAGAGAAAGCGTTTGCAAAAATCGTCAAGGCCAAAGCTAAAGCAGACCGAGCCGCCGCTCGTCAAGCTACGGCAGATCCAAACTCGGCCGTGACGCCACCTATGAACACTATCGCACTTCTTCCACTTACCGGCTCGTCTCCTTCTCATTCGGATCATGCACCTCAAGACCTTGCAACTGGGGCTTCGACGGACGCCGATGTAGAGGACCCCCCACTGCTAGCGCCCGCCAAAGAAGCTTCTGTGGATCGCACTGAATTGCTTCGATCAAAGCCTGCCGTCGTAGGACGATTCATGCAACTCATGGTTCCTATCCTGGTGGACGTGTATGCAGCCAGTGTCATAACGCCAGTCAGGGTCAAGACATTGACAGGGTTATTGAAGGCTGTTAGTTTTCTCGACGCCAGCGGTCTGAAGAGAGTTTTAACGGTTAGTAGATGTGTGCATGTTCGTTGCTTGCTCAGCTGATGAATATCGTCTAGTATGTGCCTGTGGCAAGCTTTGCATCCTCAATCTTGTCCTCCAAAGACCATCCCACACTTGTGATAGGTGCACTGCAGCTCGTAGACCTACTCTTGACTAAGGTTCCCACCGAGTATCGCCCAGCTTTCAAGCGAGAAGGTGTCTTTCACGAAATGGAAACACTGTCTTCTCGGCCGATTGCGTCCAAATCTAAAGAGAAAGAGAAAGAGCCTACCGAGGCGCCGTCACCCTCTGAATCTGCACACCCACCCCCTCCGCTTCCCGTTTCTACCAATTCCGCAAATGTCATCCCTGGATTCAAAAAGTTGACTTCTTTGTCTATCGAGCCGGATGATGCTATCACGATGCGGGCGCGGGTGATACGATTCAAACACCTGTCGAGTAGTGAGCAAGCCGAAGGCGACAATGTTTTCGATACACTACGACTTTTGGTGGAGCGCATCTCAGCCCGAGACGCTGGCGAGCCAGCTGTCAGCGATGCACTTGGAGAACTTGCCGATCTGTTTGCTTCCGCGCACACATCTGTTTCCAGCTTCGAGTTGCTCCAAAGCGGTGTTGTAGATGGTCTCCTTCAATTTGCTACAGATCCTAGCAGGACTGGTGAGAGACTTTTGTATCTTACGGTAATAGCAACTAACGACCTGTTCAAAGTGACCATCAAGCGACGTCAGGAATTGCTCCTAGATGCATTCACAGCTCGTCGAGTCAAGGGAGTTTCCCATACACAGACACCACTCGCAATCTTTGTGAAGAAGCTTCAAGAGAGTCTCACCCGGATGGAGTCATGCGAAGTTGTCACTGTGGCTCAGGGGGCGGATGGTACGTTTGCTTGATCTCATCTCTTGGCAAGTGAACTGACATCGCCAAGACTCGAAACGCAGCTCTCCTTCGCTGCTCGCACGCCAGCTGCGGTTGAGATTAGTAGCAGATGATGATTCTGATATCCCCAGAAACCTGCACAACATAGTGGTATCTATTCATGCCATAGCGACCTTCCAAGCTCTGCATGATTATCTGCGGCCACGTGTTTCCGGTCTCTTGTCAGGCAGCTCTCGTTTGTCGGGTATGCTCGCAGCACTTGCAGCGTCAGGGATGGGCTCCGCATCCTCCAGGGCAGCTGCGGAAGAGCTCTTGGCATCAGCTGCTGCCGCTGCCGCTGCCAGCAGCTCTGCCTCTCGTGCAGCCAACACAAGCCCACCTGCAGCATCATCTTCAGCGTCTACGGGGGGCGTGACTCGCCGGCGAAGCCAACGACTGAGCGCGAAGAAGGAAAAGGCTGGTGCATCAGATGCGGATGCTAGCTCGATCTCAACCCCAGCACCGACAGCTGTGTCCAATGACCTGCTTACAACGGATGCTTCTCCGCAAGGTAACCCTGGTTCCTTGTCTTCTGGAGGTGGCTTGTCGAGTGCACTAGGAGAGGCATTGGTTCACGATGGCGGATTCGCTGCTGACTTCTCTGATGATGAAGTTGACGCAGAGGTATGTTGCGTACATTCATCTACATTGGTTCATAACTTATTCCCCAAAGGTGTTCGACGATGAGGTTGATCCAGACAATTCTATATCCGAGAAGACTGTCACACTCTCTGTGGTAGATGGTGGTTCGAAAATCGAAGCGCAGACTCCCGATGGTACTCGAGTTGCCACTCCAAATTCCATCGCGGATGGCACCTCGGCATCTGCATCGCTACCTGCCGCTCGGCAGGCACTGACAAACCGCACTTCCTATGCAGCTGCGCTCAAAGCAAAGCCCTCGGATTGGCATCTGCAATTTTCCATGGATGATCACATACTACCACTCGACCTCACGATATATGGAGCAATGCACCAACATGAGCTTCGGAAGTCGCCCGGGCCTCTTCCGCCTGGCCTGATATGGCAAGGTGTGTATACCGTCAAGTTCAAGAAGGTCAATGGCCCCCTGCCTTCAACAGAAAGTTTGTGATCTATTCTATATTGTCTGAGTAGCAAAACTAATAGATACCTGTAGGCCGGGCAGACGAGCTGGCATCAAAGCCTCGCTCCCCTACGCCCTCTCTGTCATCCTTGCCAGACGATGCACCCCATGCTAAGATCTTACGCTTGCTCCGCGTGTTACACAAACTTAATGTGTTGGAGACGGAGCGATCCAGCTTCATTGGCGACAAGCGAAGCCTGCCGGACTCCTCTTTCGTTAATAACAAGCTTAGCGCGAAATTGACGCGGCAGCTGGAAGAACCGATGATTGTTGCCAGGTAAAGCTTTCATCTAAATTGTGCTGACTTCACGACTGACTGCTGGCCCTTGACAGCTCTTGCCTTCCCGACTGGGCCCTTGATCTACCGCAACACTTCCCGTTCCTCTTCCCATTTGCCACCAGATACAACTTCCTCCAATCGACTTCTTTCGGCTATGCACGTCTAATTCTCAAATGGCAAAGCCAGCAAACCCGTGGACAAGACACATCTTCTCGAAGAGACGACGGTATCGGTTTCTTAGGCCGTTTGCAACGGCAGAAAGTTAGGATATCACGGAAGCATATACTCGAATCCGCCGTCAAAGTCTTTGAGCTATATGGATCATCCTCGTCTGTTCTGGAAGTGGAGTACTTTGAGGAAGCCGGCACAGGGTTGGGGCCGACATTAGAGTTCTATTCTTTAGTTTCCAAGGAGTTCGCTCGAAGGGACTTGAAGATCTGGCGCGACGCTGATCAAACGCGATTGGGTTCATACGTCCATCACCCTCAAGGTTTATTCCCAGCACCGATCAGCCCAGACGATATGGCCAACGATGGTGGACAGTATGTGGACTGATATGAATCTCGAATATGTCTCTGAAACTCCCTTGCAGGAAACGCACGCACATATTCAGAGTTATTGGCCAGTTCGTGGCGAAAGCCATGCTTGATTCTAGGATTATCGATTTGTCTTTCAACAAAATTTTCCTCAAGATTATCCTTGGCGATGAAGCACCGCTTACACTTGCTAGCTTAAAAGTAAGTGTATTGTTATTCTTGTGTGTCCTGATGACTTATCCATACTACTTAGCTCGTCGACCCAGATCTGGCAAACTCTTTATCAAAGCTGCAAGGTTATGCGTCTATGAAAGGTAGCAATGACAAACTGCTGCGGAAAGTTGCTATGGCGGACATCGCCAAT
>JACXVL010000033.1:57829-184817 GCA_014898675.1 Athelia sp. TMB
TACTACTTAGCTCGTCGACCCAGATCTGGCAAACTCTTTATCAAAGCTGCAAGGTTATGCGTCTATGAAAGGTAGCAAT
This sequence comes from Athelia sp. TMB, assembly GCA_014898675.1. Classification (NCBI taxonomy): domain Eukaryota; kingdom Fungi; phylum Basidiomycota; class Agaricomycetes; order Atheliales; family Atheliaceae; genus Athelia; species Athelia sp. TMB. The sequence goes on from JACXVL010000033.1 coordinate 57,909, forward strand.
GACAAACTGCTGCGGAAAGTTGCTATGGCGGACATCGCCAATGTCTCAGACTTAGCCTTGGATTTCACAATCCCTGGCTATGACATCGAGCTGCGTCCTGGCGGTCGTGACATAGCCGTGACATCGGAGAATGTTGATGAATATATACACGAGGTTATTGATGCCATCATTGGCAAAGGAGCGCAACCTCAAGCTAAGGCGTTCAGGGAGGGTTTCTCAAAGGTGTTCCCTGTGTCTGACTTACAATCCTTCTCCGCCGATGAACTTGTCATGCTCTTCGGGAACGCTGATGAGGATTGGAGCATGGAAAGTAAGCATCCCCATCACGATTGACATTTCCAAAAGGCTAACCACATTGTTAACTCAGCGCTCAGCGAGTCTCTGAAAGCCGACCATGGGTTTAACGTGGAAAGCCGTGCCATTAGAGACCTCATTGAAGTCATGGCCGATTACGATCAGCCAACACGCCGGGAGTATCTGCAGTTCATCACTGGGAGTCCCAAATTGCCTATTGGTGGTAAGCTTTCCTTCTCAACATGAGACCGTGTTCGACGATTTACATTTGCTGCAAGGTTTCCGCGGCCTGAATCCGCCCTTAACAGTAGTTCGCAAACCTCATGAAGCGCCTCTCACTGCAGATGATTATCTGCCGAGTGTGATGACCTGTGTTAATTATCTAAAGCTGCCCGAGTATAGCTCAAAAGCAGTTATGCGGGAGAAGCTGAAGACGGCCATTAAGGAGGGTGTCGGGAGTTTCCATTTGTCTTGATCCTACCATCATTTCCAATCATCCATCCATGGACATGTGTATACAATCTTGTGCTTTTATTTTCATGAGTAATTAGAACCCAATGTTACCCAGTATCCAACCCTTGTTTTTCATATGTTTCTAACGAGTGGGAAGCGCTTGTGGGCGAGAACCATGTAAGCTTACCAAGCCAGTCTTGCCACACCCAGACGCGTGACGCGTGACGCGTGATCGAAACGAGGTTCTCTCTTTCTGCCATCATGTCGAAACATCACCCAGGTGGGAGACGTTTGTTACATACAATGGCCTTATCTCATGCTATGCAGACTTGATAATGTGCAGGCGTCAGCCTGGAATTGGCAAGTTGATTGACTCTGACACCCGTGATTGCTAACTAATAGTATCATTCTAGCTATTGGACGTCTGTGCGAGAAATGTGACGGGAAATGGTATGGTCCTTCGTTTTGACCAAACTGTTGTCTGACTGAATCATTATGCAGCCCCGTTTGTGATTCATACGTTCGGCCGGAAACTTTGGTGCGCATATGCGATGAATGTAACTTCGGCACTTACGGCGGGAGGTGTATTATCTGTGGCTCTCCTGGTAAGTCAAATCACATCTTGCGGATGGTCTCTCTTATCTGATTTTCAGGAATATCGGATGCATACTATTGTGCGGAATGTACGAGGCTGGAAAAAGACCGTGACGGATGCCCAAAGATAGTTAATCTGGGAGCCAGTCGAACAGATTTGTTCTATGAGCGACGTCGCTTAGGCAAGCTAGTCTTCCTTTTCACAACCGCGCACCTTGCTGACATATTCCGCCATACAGGGTTCAAGAAGGGCTAGATGTATGGGCAGCTGTGTTTGCCGGCCTGGCCCAAATACTTCTTGCGGCCGAGCAACCAACGTGCATCTCGAGGGCCAATGTCAGCGTCAGGCGGCATATTACCGAAGATATTACATTTTCAGGTAGGATGATAACTAGATACTGATAAATCCAACACCTTTGTATAACAATTGAGTAGCGGCTCCAGAAACAGAATTTTGCTTTTGCAATCAGAACACCAAGGAAGCGCAATTCTCATTGTTGAGCGCTCAATTTTGGTGGAATTTCCCGCCTTCGACAGCTTTGTAATTGCCCAATTTGCCTTGAGTCGAACTGCATCCTTCAAATCTCCATTTGACTCGAACACTCTCAAAGCGCGAGTTGTAGCAAGTTTGTTAGCATACCAAGGCAAATGCAAGACAATTTGCATTGAGCAAAATGAAAGTATGTCTCATGCTTTGGGAGATGATGGAAACCATTTGGGATCCCATCCAATCTCCTCAAAAGTCCACCCAAAAATCTTCCCTGGCTCATCCAGCCCGTTCCCGTACGAACAAAGGTTCCTTGTCTTCCCCTCTTCTTTGTGTATTGAACTAATCCTTTCCATCTCTTCCCTAGAAAGCTCAAAGACATCTGAAGTGTTGTATATGTCAACAAAATGAAACATCGCTCCGCGAGATAGAACAACGAACCGAGATTTTGAGCTTGTCGAGCGTGATTCGCGGATTTGGGCACGACTGAGATACCTCGCTGGACTGCCCAGCTGAGCAGAACCTGGCCAGCGGTCTTGTTATACTTTTCCGCGAGGTCAGTAACAACTTTTTCTGCCAAGATCGGAGAGTTGTATTGTCCCAAAGCTACGTTTGAAATTCAAGCGATTGAATATTACCTGGATAGAGTGGTAGAGATAAATGATGCGTACGACAATACGCCGTGACGTGAATGCCTTTGCTGGCGCAAAAATCGGCAATCTCTTCGTTGGGAAGGTATGGGTGAACCTCGATCTGATTCACGGCCGGAATTACTTTGGCAGTGGCGAGGAGTTGAGGGAGAGTTTTCAAAGAAAAGTTGGAAACCCTGTCATGCACTCCTTGACGGTCAGACACCATAATCTAACCCAGAAGAAGTGAATATAAACCCGATAGATTTGACCTTTCCTGTAAAGTAGGAAGCGGTCAAAAAATTCGAGCTGAAAAAGGTACAGAAAGGGATGACAGACCAGTATCCAAAAGCTTCTCCATCTGGGCCCATATCTCACAGACTGTAGGGCTTTCAGAAGGAGGAAGGGTCTTGTCCGTCACAGGATCACACGCCATCGGCCAATGAATAAGAAAGCTATAATCGAATAGCCCTCTCGTCGGTATCATCTCTCTCCCTGATCTAAAAGAAAACGTACAGATCGATATACCCAATATCCAACAACTCGAGGCTCTTTTGAAACGCCTCTGCCACTCTGCCAGCATCCGAGGGCTTAAGTTTGGTCGTGACGAAAAGGTCTTCCCGAGGGATTCCAGATTCGCGGATTGCCTTTCCAACTGCCTCTTCGTTACCATACCCTGCGTGCGCGTTATCAGCTAACAACTTGTAATTCGATAATGGGGGAAGGAGCCTACCGCTGGCGGTGTCGAAGTGTCTATAGCCCAGGTTGAGGGCACTCTTCATCATGGACAACGTTGCTTCATTTTCTGGTGAGTCTTTCTTGGTGTAGCTGCCCATCCAACATCTGGAAGTGAAGGAGGGAATATCACATCAGCTCTGGTGGTGCGTAGTAGGGAGCGGAAAAGCTCGCCCGAGACCAACTAGAGGCATGGAGATGCCATTATTGAGCTTTACTGTGCTTGTGTTCACCATTCTCTGTGTCCCTTTGATACGGATAGATAGAGAGAGTGGGGATGAGAAATCGATTTGTGCATAATTCGGACTCGGAGATCATCAAATCGCGATCACGTGACAACATTGCCCAGACTCGTTTTCGGGTATAGCTATCATATAGTAAAAATCCGAAACTGCGATGAATGGAAAAGCGTGTAGAAATGAGAGATTTGTGAGCTAGCTGGAAGATGCAGATCTTGAGTCAACTGTCTTGCATCATGCATCATGGTCAACTCGGACTCTCACGGCAACGCGAATCCGATTATGGGGCTAAATTTATAATTAGCGCCCTAGCACTCAGGCTGTCTACCACAGCCAAGCTCTGAATTGCAATATACCATCGGAGTTCAGCTTGACTCCTGGCCACCATCATCCCCGTGTTTTCCTGTGCACTTTACATGTTTGAACAGTTTTTCAATCTCAAACATGTTGAACACCAAATTCAACCAATATCGATATTTCAAATCAACACCTGAGCAAACTCAGCTGGTACTGCGAATGGGTTCCAAGACTTACAGGTTCTAAGACTTACTCTCCAACCCATATGCCTCTCTATGTCCGGTATGATATTCGGAAGATATAGATAAATTACAGTCGTGCTGTACTCAGTACGTTTATTGAGCACCGGCTCTGGGAGCGGAGTTTGCCATCGCGATGAGAACATCCTTATCTTTGCTCTCGTCCACCAGAGAGCGTAGTCTTCCCTTCTCGTTCTTAAGAAGCTCCGCAGGACTATCGAATTCAGCCTGAAATAAATGCATCTATGAGGATGCGGTAGCGGAGTGGCCAAACAAATGCTTACAATTCTCCCAGCGTCTAAGACCATCTATGAAGCGTACTCATGAGTGGGTATATATAGACACCGTCGTGGAACTTACAATTCTATCTGCATCCATTATGGTTTGCAGCCGATGAGCGACAGTAATAAGAGTGACGTCCGAACCCAGCTCATTGCGCAGCGAAGTTTGAATGACAGAGTCAGTTTTGTAGTCAATAGCAGACGTGGCTGGAACAGATCATCAGAAAATCGGTGGCATGTTTGACTGCTAAGAGAGCATACCTTCGTCCAAAATGAGCAACTTGCTTCCACGGACAATTGCCCTCGCCAATGCCAGTATTTGACGTTGACCCACGGACAGGTTGCTGCCCCCGCCACTGATAGTTGTATCCAGGGTGATCTTTCCTTCAGTCATTTCGCTTTGGAGGGCATAAAGACCAGCGCCGCGGAGGGCATCATTCAGCGTTGCATCGTCATAGTGATCGAATGGGTCCAGATTCTGTCTGAGGGTACCCGCTAGGAGTTCCGGCTGCATACCTTTTGTCAGCCTTTGTCAAAGAATAACGTCAGAACAGATGCGCACCGACTGTGGTATGATCGTAATGTTTGATCGAAGGGCATCAAGGTTCAAAGAATGTATCGGCAAACCGTCATAGTAGACGTTGCCCTCAGTTAGAATACATCGCAGAAGCGCCAGAGTGAGAGAGCTCTGTTGTTTCGATTAAACACGCAGTGCACGATGAGGAGCAATAATAGTCACCTTTCCGCTTCCAGTGCGCCCGACTGTGGAAGCATCAGATTGCGAAGACAGCGCCAAAACTATGGCTTGACTTACCAACACCAATGCGCTCTCCGGACTTGACCTGGAATGAAATGTTATGCAATACTTTGGGTCCGTCCTGTAAACATCTGAGTCACACTCTAGAACTCTCGAAAAGCATACATACCGGGGAGTAACGCGCTGACAGCCCCTCCACTCTGATTTCACCACTCGCCGGCCAATAAGCTGGTGGCTGGCCACCTTCCGTAGCGCGTGGCTCTTGCTCAATGACACTATACTCGTGTATCCGTTCCAAGCTGCTGCCTACAAGAGCGTGTCAAAGTCTATTGACAGGACCAGTAGGAAACATACGCACTGCTGATCTCGAATTCATTGAGACATTTCACCCACCATAGGATCATCAAGCCGAAAGTCGCTGTGATTGACGAGGTAGGTGTACAATTTCAGGCATTTTTCGGCAGTTCTTACCTGCTAAATTCAGAGAAAATCCCGCTTCGGAAGCTGTGATCTTTAATGAGTCGCTGTAGACAAGATATGCGGCCAAGGATGCTGTGAATGCAGCGCTCAGAGCGTCAATTCGCAGAGCAATCCAACTACCCTATAATCAGTACGAGGTTTCCAAATCATACGGTTTACTCACCATGCAAGGTTGTGGAAAGACCTTGCAGTGCGGGTGTACTTGTCGATCCGATTCAATGATTTGGCCTTGAAGGCGGCTTGGACACCATATGCACGAACGGAAACTGTTTGCCAGTGAGTACAGGAGCATGTGGAGATCCGAAATAGCCTACCAAGACCTGCAATTGCAGCGCCGAAGTGTGCTAGGACTGGAGCACGCGCGTTGTTCATCTCCCTCTTGACTGAAAGAACCGTCTTGTTATAGACGTTGCCACACCAGAATCCTATGAGGATGACAACCAGACAGGGTAAAAGAAACAAGGGGGAGAAGAAAACAATCAAGCACAGTTTGACCAAAATGAAAAGCGTCATAGCTGCAACTGAGTCAAAGTTGTAGGCGACGGGTCCATCCACTATAGCACCAATGAGAATACGGTTGCACATAGATAAAGGCAACTCACGTGCTCTGATATCTTGTGTTGTCCTTGCGACGACACGGGAGGTCGGTGTCTTGTCCAACCATCTGGATCTTACGGTCAGCACATTGATTCGCCTAAGCGATACCTAACGTACCGCAATGTCGTCCCAAGCACAGACTGAATTAGAGATTTGTGAATAGACCTTGACACACGCAAGGTGCCGTACAGCCATATGATGGAGCCACTGTTGAGAGCAGGGGTTATCAATCAACATCTCGATGTAGGGACACTATTAGCACGAACATAGTGAAAATTGATGCGTCTAGAGCCAATGAAAGCACATATACTGCCAGATAGCTAGTAACATTGATCAGTAGTGAGCCATGAGAAGAGGAATAAACATTCTGACTAGGCAACCGGTACATCCGCAGAGGGAAGAGTTTCGTATTTGCTGGCCCAGAAGCCCAACCACCACGGCCCAAAGCTATCCGTGAGGGTCACCATGAACGCGAAGCCAAGATAGCCAGCCCAGAAGAGAACAGGGTGTTTGCCTCCAAGACCCAAGAAAAAGCCCTTGACTGTAGGCACCATGTTAGAGAGTGTGAAGGGTGGATGAAAAATACGCACGAGCCGCCCAGCTGACGTGTCCTATGGCAATGTCCTCATCTACAATAAGCTTTCCGTCCGATTTGATTTCGACTTTGCCGTCAATCTCCGTGTCGGCTTTCGCTAATGCTTCTTGGTCCTTTTCCACTTCTTCAACCAATGTTTGGTCTTTGGCTAGTGCCTCAGACACGGAGCCTTGACTAAGCACACGGCCATCCGTTCCGAGAGACACCACGAAGTCTGCGATCGGACTAACCATGGCAATGTTGTGAGTCTGTACGGCAGGCATGAGCGACAGTTTTGTGTCTCGGTGAGATTAAAAAACGAACCACCAGAATGATTGTCCGACCTTGGAGCAGATCACCAGTGAAGCAATTATCCACAATCCATTTGCTGGTATGCACATCAAGTGCTGCAAGAACCTATAATGAATCATGAGCATCACTGACGCAGCGACGCGATGGCGTTACCTACATCGTCTAGGAGGAGAATCTCCGCAGAAGAATAAACCGCACGCGCCAGGGTGATACGAGCCTGTAAAGTGATGAGCTTTTTCAAAAACTAATTCCGTGGTTCGTGGCTCGCTGTACCTTTTGACCTCCACTATACTCGGCCGATCAGTACTATGTTCAATCTTGGTGAGATGAAACTTGCCTTAGCGTAAGACCTTTCTCTCCAACCTCAGTAGCATCACCAGCATCGAACAATTCAAGATCGCGCGTCAATGCGCATTGTTGAATGACTTTCTTATATCGCTCCTCGTCATAGGTGCACCGAACAAGATATTTTCCTGGAAATGACATCAGCGGGGAGACGTATAGACCGAGGAGTAAGTTACCTTGATTGTCTCGTTCTGTACCCAAGATTCCTGTGCTGCGTACGCCACACCACCGCTCCGTGGAAGATTGAACCAGGAGCTAGGGCCAGGGCGAACGAAATGCATCTCGCCTGTGCCAATTCAAGTCAATGGCTGCAATGCAACAACGTTTAAAAAGCAGCATACCCAGTAATGCCATCAAAAGCGACGTCTTTCCAGAGCCGGTGGGACCGATGACCATGTGTAAAGCGCCACGCTGAAAGAAGACGTTTCCCTCGAGGTGTAGAGAGAAGTCGCGGCGAGAGGGCGTGAGGGTCCCGTCGCAAGCCTCGGTCCAACTGAAGATGGCATCCTTGAAACCGATTTCTTGACGATCGACACTGACATCCCCCGCTTCAACAAGATCATTACTATCCATGTTAGAGAACTCGTCCAGCAGTTCCGTCTACTCTGATGATCAGTAATCCACTTCAAGATCAATACTGACAATCCTACCTCGTTGAGGAAAGCGTCGATTCGATCCAGAGATACTTTTCCTATACCGCCGCAAAGTTGGTGTATGTTTTTTAATGGCCTTCTAGCTGGCCGACTCACCCTGAATACAGCCGGGAATAAACTGAAAGCCCATATGGATCTGGTTTCGGAGAATTTCGAACGCTGAAGAAAAGGGTCAGGTTTCTAGAGCACGAATTGAGCTACCAAGACACACCAGACATTGATCCATAAACAATCCCAGCTACAGAGAAGACGCCTCACATCAGTGGATAGAAATCTAGCATACCAGTGACCTTACCTGACAGATCTTTCTTCATTACCAGAGTGTAAGTCGCAAAGGTAGCCAACATGGTCATGATGGGCAGACAAAAGCTAGTTGCCAGATGAGTAGCGGCTGAGAACAGGAGTTGGGGTGCTCACTTCACGTTATTGTTGACAATCCTGAGGATCTGCGACTTTCTTTGCCAATACAACTCTTGCTCGCGGATGCTGCTTATTTTTTCATTCATCTTGTTCTCCCAGCCAAACAATTTGATCATGCGGAGCACGCCGAGGGCTATAGGGCTCCCATCAAAACTGACCATCGCAAAAAGGGGTCCAGCAGGCAGCTTACTTTCGGTGACCGCCTGAACCCGACTATCTGTCTGAAATGCATAACGCTGTGAGCAAATTGGCCATTCACATGCAGTATCACACATACCTGCTTCAACCTTTCAGCCTCTACGTGCTGCATCCGGTTTGCTACCAAACCTGGGAGCGGGAAGAGAGCAGCCATGGTGATCGCTCCGACGAGAGAGCTCCATCCAAGTATTTGGTACAGGTACGTGATGCACACGACGATTTGAATAGGAAAATAAACAACTGGATGAGATGTGGGCGCGTTAGAATGTTGAATAGCTAGCAGATGCGACTTGACATACGAAGGAAGATGAAGTGGCGCGCCTCGCCAATGTTAGCCAAATCGGTTGTGACGAGATTGTTGACCAGCCCAACGAGATTGCCGGAAGACTTTGGCTTTTCCCGCGGGGCTCCAGGAAGCGAGCTTGACTCTGAGACGTCCTGGCTTCTCTTCTTGCCCTTGCCAGATGACGCGGCATCTCCTCCATTTTCGACTGAGTCACCAGTGCTTGCTCCTGCGACCGATCTGGAGTCAGGCGTTCCAATTTGCGTGGTGCCGCTTTCATCGCTGGAAGAACGCGCTTCAGCCTTCATCCGAATGCGCAACGAGTGTTCGAAGATGAGCTGCGTAATAATTCCCTCTGTGCGCACAAGCGTTCTCGTCTTCCCTACATGTAAGAAAGAGTCTTAATGGGTGGAACCAAAAGAGCGTACGGAGAAGTATTCATTGAGCTGGCCGGCGATAGAGGCAATAGTGGGCCCCAGGAACAACCACGCCACCCATACCCATGGACGGACCGAGGCACCCTCTCCGCGCTTCTCGAGGTAGCTGCGTAAATTGGCAGTGAGTCAAACAGCCTGCGATGTCTACGGAAGATATAGACGTACTCGAGTATTCCAGTGATGCCTATGGGACTAGCAATATATGCAAAAGCCTGGACGAGCATCAATAAACTCTGAGCGACCAATTCGAAACCTGTCATGACAATCAGTCTGCAGAAGGGACATGAAATCGAGCAATCGTACGGAAGACTTGGACAAGCCCCCAGAATATGTGGCTCTTTCTCTGATTCGAGAAGGCATGTAGGACCTTGAATATCGATTTAGTGGGTTATCCACAGGAGATATATAAGTAATGGACCCACTGGGAAGCTTTTGGCCACTAATGTCTTCGCCGCGTCCACATCTAGCAGAGGTGGAAACTGATCATATCCCAGGTGGGCCACACGGCTCGCCATGAGGATGAGTGGATCCAAGAATGACCACAGCGCAAAGCTCAGCGGCGAGGCCGTCTGCTCTGGGCTTAAACTGGGGGTCGGGTGCTAAGAATGTCTGTTGAGTACGGTTTTTATGGACAAAATGAGGAGTGCTTACTTTGGGGTCGACAGAAATATGCTCACGTGGAGTCAGCAAAAGTGTACCGACGCTTGTGAATGCCAGGATAGATACAGTCGGCCAGAGGAACCGCCCAGCCGAGGCGTCCATTGGTTGCTTGCCGTAGAATGCCAGGGGAAACAGATCACGGTATGCATACACAACCATGATGATAAGCAAAAGGATAGAGAGATGATCGGAGGTGGGCTTTCGCGCTCTTGCCGTCCCGAAGGTAGATACGGCGCCGAGGAGGACAGTGTACGCCTGCATGGCTTAAGCAGAGAGTCTCGAGAGATGCACGAGCGACTCACCAAGGTAACACAGATTGCGATGTGGGCATAGAAGTCTCTGGGGGGCCTGGATTGCAGCGTGGTCCATACGACTGATAGGCCCAGCAAGACCAGGCACCCCGTAAGCCTCAGAAGCCTCCATGCAAAGACTGCATTCCCAACCTTGCCAAACCCAATTTCTAGATTACCATTCCTATTCGATGAACGCGTCGATCGGAGCGTGAAGACGATTCTTCGCGTCAGTAGAATGACAGCAGACACGCCTGCTAGACATGCCGGGGCGATTATAACGTCGGACTGCATGAGATGCGGGGAAAGATCGAAGACTGTGCCTCCAAAGATGAGTAAGTTCACTGCTATGAGTAGCAGCAGAGGGAATCACAGGTCGTATGTGCATGTTCACTGAGGTACTTGTACTTGTGTTGAAACTTTTGATACGGTCTGGATTCAAATTGCTCCAGGGACGTTAGGGGCCAAATCTCCCCTCCGAACGTAAGTGACGGTCCCGGACGGCGCCCGCCGCCGAGTCACCGAAACTCATCCCCGGAGCGGCCGCGATAGCATCATGTCTTCCTCATGATTCCACTACCCATGTGCACAGGCACCCATAGGCTAACACTGTGGGCATCGGTCCCTGAATCATCAGGAAACATTGTGAAAAATATTCAAAACGGAGAGACTATGTTTTTCGCACAAGATTTTGCCCGAAACATAGATGAAAACATTGTAAGTCTGGGCCAAATACGGAGAATATTCACAATGCGCCGGGCAAAAACATTAGTCAGAAACATTGTCTCTCCGTTTTGGATATTTTTCACCATGTCTTCTCACAAATCATTGATCGATGCCTGCAGTGTAAACAACGCTGCAGTAGTGTTGTCTTGCGTGTCGCTTGCTGCGCAGTGACATAATATTCACATTAATTCCCAGCCGGCACCCTGACGCCTCCAGCCGCGGCCCCGCACACTCGACGCCTGACTCGGACTACCGTCGCATTCTTTGACTCCTATAATTGGTAGCCGTTCCGATCATGCATGTCGAAGACTTTAGGACTGAAAATCGATGAATGTGGACAGGTGAAGACATGGCTGTAATCTGCCATTTGGAGAACGAGTCGCTGGTATCGTCGCAATTTAGCATTTCTACGCCTTTGCACACGCGCGGGTCTTACTGGATTCTTTCCAATGCGCGAGCTTGAGACGTTGAAGGGCATTGGTCGCCTCAACACCTTGACGCCCCCGACAATGCCAGTGGTTCGGATTAGCCGCCATCTTGACTATCTCGGCTGGTCCCGAATACTTTCCCAGATCCCGTTTTGTGCCATGGATCCCTGCGTGATTGATTGAGTTGACGATGAAGAGCACCGGCGCCACCAGCGCGCTTGCAGGACTTAAAATGCGACGACAGATAGTATTTATAGTCCCTGAGGGTGAAAATTTCCCTGACACGACGTCCGAATTTCCGCCAGACCTTCGCAGCGGTCCTCCGCCTGAAATGAGCGAGCTACTCTGAAGGAATATAAGTTGATTTCGGTCTACTCCCAAGACCATTCTGCAATGTGTTCAAATATTGAAAGAGAGCCAGAAAGCGGAGCACGTACCTTTTCGTAAACCTTCTCAATCCAGACCATATTATCCACCGAATCCTCCTTGGTGACCCATGTTTTGGGGGTACGCCCCTTCACTTTGTCCACAAATGCATCAAGTTGATGCCGATATGTGGACCACCAATCTTCCTCGTTCCTTCCGTCCCCAAACTTATACGCCTTCTCCACCCTTTTCTTCACTCTGCCCTTACCATCTTTCACAGCGACTGTGATGGAATGATAATAGAAAGACATCGGAAAGTTCCATAGCTCAACGCTTCCACCCTCGCAGTCAACCTTCACTTTCATATCGGGCATACTTGGTATAAGCCCAAAGGGGCCCCAAGATGGGATGGCTAGCTCGCAGTAAATGGTCCCAGTCACGTCGTTCGGGAAAGCTAGAGTCGCCGTTGTAGCCGCGTCGACCAGTCGCTCGGTTTCCGAAGGAGAGGGATGTGTTTTTGAAGTCGCAGTCAAAACAGAGGTTGGATTTGAGGAGGTTAGATAGCGAAGAGCGCTTAGTGGGTAGCCTAGACGGCTATAAGTTTGGGGTCTTTGCACAAGACATGAACTTACATCCCATGTCCATCATGGCACCGCCTCCGAGAGAGTAATCGAAGCGAATGTCGTCTGGACCGACAAAGCCTTGGGGCAGAGCCAGGGAGGCGTACATATTCTTAACGGGGCCCAGCTCCCCACTATCTAGAATGGCCTTGACTCGTGCGATCGCGGGATAAAATCTAAGCGAGCGAGTCTCAGTGAAACAAGTTGTCGAAGTAATGGGAATGGGTGTTGCATTTACCGATAATGATATGCTTCAAGAAGAACAAGCCTCTTTTGCTCTGCGAGCTCAAACATTTGTCGCGTTTCATCTGCAGTGTCTGCGCTCGGTTTCTCGAGCAATACATGCTTGCCTGCTGCCAGCGCTTTCATAGTCCATTCAAAGTGCATTCCATTCGGCAACTAAGCAAAGGTTAGTGGAGCTTCGCTGGCGAGCACTAATAGCACGACTTACCGGATTGTACACTGCGTCTACATTGGGATCATTCAGGAGGCCTAGGAAAAGAGTCAACCCCATCTGAGCCTTTATAAAAATAAGAATAAAAGAGCACACTTTGGTATCCATTGGGTCCTGAATACACCTTTTCGATCTTATGAGTCCTCGCGTACGCTTCGGCCTTCTTTGCGTCGCGGGCAGCGACGGCATATACAATAGTTTCAGGATGGTTCAAAGCAGGTAAGATCAATGCGCTAGGGGCAATATTGGCTGCGCCTAAAATGCCGAATCGCAGTGGCGCTGTCGGGACTGGCGATGCTGGAGGATTCCCCACCTAGTTTGACGTCTATATGAGTTTGAATATGAGATGTCGCTAGATCCACTCACTGTACGGATTCGTTTGATGAGAGAAATCAATGAAGCCATACTTTACGATGGGATACCGTACCACTGCTCGGGTTTGTTGAATGTAGCTTTATAGGAGAGAGGAGAGAGATTACGCCATGCTACGCAGGCAATGATGCTGGTTGCCACTTGCCAGTCGTGCGTCAGTCATCTTCTCCCGACTCGGAAGTCCTCTTGCCCATTTCATGCACTGTCATCGATGATATCTGTAAGAGGTCCGAGTCGGAGTCAGCGTTGAAGCATAACAAGTAATATGATTGTCAAATGATCGATTCGCAGTTAGTTCGCCAACTATGAGTGCGATATCGCTCGTGTATTACTGTATTGGTCGGGAGAATACGCGTTTCTGTCGAATGCAAGCCATGAAGGGTGAGGAGACACTCCGCAAAGTAGAAATGCAAAATGAAACGTTTTGATTCGCGGGCTCTGTACATCTAATCATGATCTGGCTGAAGATTGAGATTGCAGTAAGCGCTTTATCAGGGGGTATATTCTGCCTTGGGCCTGCTACCAAGACCAGTCTAGGGAATGCATGAGTTCACTGGGCACACGAATCACACGGGGAAACTTACCTTTTCGTACACCTTTTCAATCCATTCAATGTTACCAATCGAATCCTCCTTGTAGATCCAGGTCTTGGGCGTGCGGCCTTTGACCTTGTCTACATATGCTTCGAGCTGGTGGCGGAACGTCGTCCAATATTCTTCCTCCTTCCTTCCATCGCCGAATGTGTACGCCTTCTCTACTCGTTCCTTTGTGTTCCCGCGTTCATCTTTTGAGCGTACGGTGATTGAATGGTAGAAGAAAGGCATGAAAAAATTGTTGAGGTTTAGCTGCCCACGCTCGCAATCCACAATGACGCCGCCATCAGCCATGCTTGGGATGAGCCCAAAGGGGCCCCAGCCGGGCTTTTCCAGATCGGCATAGATGGTGGCTGTCACGTCGTTCGGAAGGGCTATAGTTGCTCTTGTGCAAACGTCGATAAGCTCTTCTTCAGGAGTAGGCGCTGCGTGGCGCGTCGAGGTTGCGCTGAGCACTTCGATAGGCTCGGAGGAAGCCAAATAGCGAAGACATCCGATCGCATAGCCTAGAAAGTAGTCAGATATGCTGTTATGTATCAACAGACGCTCATCCACTCACACCCAATGTCCATGGTGGCGCCGCCTCCAAGGAAGTAATTGTTGCGGTTGTCGCCTGTCTTGTTCATCCCTTTGGGAAGGGACATCGAAGTGGAAATGTTCCTGATAGGTCCCAATTCGCCGCTATCTAGAATGGCTTTCGCTCGCTGAATTGCGGGGTGAAAGCTGAGAAACAGGACAAATCGGTCAGTGACTGGATTGCAGACTAAGCGAACGCACGCACCGATAATGGAAACCCTCCATGAACACAACACCCTTCTTTTCAGCAAGTTCGAACATTTGGCGAGCCTCATCAGCCGTGTCGGTGATAGGCTTTTCAACCAGCACATGCTTTCCTGCCGCTAATGCTTTCATTGACCATTCAAAGTGCAGTCGGTTGGGTAACTTTTCAAGAATGAGCCATATCCGCCTTAGTAGCTCAAGACACCTACCGGAACATACACGACATCGACGTTAGGGTCATCTATCAAGCCTACGATTCTCGTCAGTTGCGCAGATATAGGCAACTGCATGGCAGACTCACTTTGGTACCCAGTTGGGCCTCCATAGTGCTTGCCAATGCCCCACTTCTCGGCGTGCTCCTTGGCTCTCTGTTCATCACGAGACGCAATTGCATATACAATTGTCTCAGGGTGGTTGGATGCAGGAGAAACAAGCGAGATTCGGCATATCTTGGCTGTCCCCAGAATACCAAATCGCAGGGGTGACGCAGGTTCAGGAGACGCAGGTGGGTGCAAAGCCTGGATAACTCGAGGTTCAGCAACAGCTTCCGCATTGCTTAAACACAAACGCAATGCTCACCGTGCGTACGTGCTGAATCCAAGAGAAAAAAGAGGACATGGTGGTTCAGTTTCAAGGTGCACCTTTAGTTTCCTCTGCCTGCCACGGCCAGTATACTAGTCTGACATTGCCAGTGACAGTCCATCACTTGGGGTGTGCTTATCATCCACTGGACACACGGACGCGTCCGTCGTTGACAAGTGGCATCGATAGTCCTGTGATATCGGGATTGTTTGATCATTCCAGCTGCATAGCTCGTCGAGACAAGTAACACGCGCGTTCGTGGTGTTTGCAAGTCATGGAACTCGAGAGTATGGATCGCGCCCAAGGCCTAGGGTCTGTCAACGACCAGTCAACGACTGTCAGCGAAGATCTTGAAGGTTAACGGTGCCACGTGCGCTTTCATTCGGAGGTTTCTGTTTGGGCTCCGGCCCTCCGGCCGCGGCGCTCCGACTCCGGCGTGCTTCTTCAAGTTGCTGTCACATTGGTCTCTGCCTTGTCTCTGCCCAAAACCATCTCTACAACGCAGGGGCGCGGGCGGTATCTCAGGATAAATGTTTCCCCAACAAATCGCTACTCTTCTTAAACTATAGCTCCATCTCAGAAAAATCCTCGACTAGTCAATCTTTTTCGACTTCTCGACATAGCACGTTCGATAGCGCGGGAGCCACTCACCGAGCCAGCCGTCCTACGGCCTGCGCACCTCATGGAGAATCTGGTCATAATTAGTAACATGGGATCGCACCTTGCCGACACTGCCTGCACGCAATTCAGAACTGCGTCGCGCGCATTTAAATTGTGGATCGGTCTACCGTGCCAGCTCGCAGCAACCTCGCAATGGCAGCAGTGCCAGAAAGAATGGCGGGTCAACCATTATCGGTTCTCTTGTTCGAGCCTCCTCGGAAATTGATAGCCTGCACAAACGAGCTATCTTTGCAGAGCTCAAGATGGAGATATCTCAATTCGGTCGTGGATCCAAAGTCTCTATCAATATTCTGGAATATTCGCTGTTGTCTACCCCTCATACAACGTGGAGAAAAACTTTCATATTCCGTAGTTGGACATGTTTGACAGAGCCCCTCGACTTGGACTCGTTCCGGCATTTGCTCAACTTGGACATCTCCCTCGGAGGCAAATCTTTGCTTGCGCTTGGCGGAGTCAGCGGAGTCAGCGGGTCTGTCTCCTAGACTGAAGACACTCGATATCTACATTCATGGCCTGACGAATAGCCGACATCGCTCAGCGCACGACGTGAGCCGCGTGCTCCTTGCTTTCGTCAAAGTCGTGGAAAAACTCTCTCTGACCGTGCCAACTTCCAGGTATGCGCAAGACTGAATTGATTCTGGGCTCTGATTGACACTGTATTAGCTGGATTATAATCCGGATAAGCGTGCCGTCTTTATTTCCTCGAAACGGCAGACGTTTCCCTCCAGGACATATTATTTTTGCACACCGCTTTCTCCTGATTGAAACATCAAATCTGTGCTTTTCTGGTTCCCTGCCCCGAGTCATAGAGCGCCTCGACCTCCTCGACCGCCTCGCAGCCTACCCTTCGCCACATCGACGCGTCCTGACGGCGGCATCCGCGAGCAGATCGCCGACTCAAACCACACCATCGCGCGAACGCAGAGACACGCCCCCCACCCGCGGCCCAGCGCCTGCTGCGCCGCCACGGCCTCGCGCACGCTCGACGGTGGCCTGTGGGCCCGGCCCGCAGCTCGCGTACAACGGGGGTGCGCGCGCTGCTCCTGGCGTCCGCGGCGCCGCCCAGCGTATTTTTAGCCCGCATTCTCCGCCGCGTTGCCCGAGGTTCGCGGCCGGGGTGGCAGCTGGCCTGCACGCACCTGGCACCTGTCGTGAACACTGAGCATCGAAGGTGTCGCGCGGCTTTAGCTCGGCGGCGGCGCTGGGCCAGGGTGCGACGAGGCGACGCGGATCCGCTGGACAGGAGGATCAAGGGCTTTGATGCAATTAGTGCTGTGTCATTACGATGTATCAAACTCACGAAAATGTGTCAATGACTGCAGTCCGAGTTTGAGTAGCGCAGCACACGTGATCGGTCCTGCACGCCACCGTCTCTTAGAGTTGCCGCTAGTCCAATTACTATGCTGTCAAACAAGACGACACAGGCGACACTGATGCGCAGGATTCCTGCGATGACGCCGCAGCGACGCATTGAATTCCTCGCCTTCACAGCCCTGTCACCGTCAGGGTGGCCGCGACGCGATCACCTGCCATGGGAAGATGCGAGCTCGAGCTGGGCTCGAACGCTGACCCTGCTGCCATGACAGATCGCAGCCCAGAACAGCACGCACAAAGCAAATTTGGAACCTGAACGGGCTGGGTGGGGCCGTCAGGGCGAAGCCTAAGCCCATGCTTATCACGATGCTTATCCGCCAATCACCCGCGGCGGGCGATACGATATCTGCGCGATTCCGTCTCCTCCCCGCTGCACACGAGCCCAAGCCCACTTCACGAACGCACCGTGATTTGGACGGCGAAAGGCGTTAGCCTAAACGGCAGAAATGCCCAGAAACTTGAACGCGATGCCTGCCAGCATTTTGGACGACGAACGTTCGCATCTGCTTCTCTGATTCTATCACCGCGCTGTGCGCTGCTGAGGCCCTTCACCCGTCACACCCGCGTTGTCCCGGCGCACGGACACGGCGAACGACGATCGCTATTACGTCCAGGTGTCCAGCCAGGCGCCGCAGCGTGACAGGGCGAAGTTCAAGTTCAAGTTCAGAGGGAGCCGCCGACGTTTTGGATAAGCAGATCGCGATCACGGACATGGCGAATTCGAATGGCGAAGACATGCTATCGCTATTACGTCCAGGTGTCCAGGCGTCGCAGCATGATAGGGCGAAGATCGAGTGCAGTTGACAGGCGAGGTTCGAGTTCGAGTTCGGGTTGGCGGGGCATTACCGGGGCCGCCGACGGTTTAAAATAGCGAATATTCTCGCGGGGAATTGTCATTGGCTGCACCGAGGTTATCGCGATTTCGTCCGCGTCCGCATGGGGCACAGCTGCAGGGTGGGGCTACTGAGCGAGCAGCAAGGGCCTGCGATACCGCGGTGGAGAGCCGTGGATGGGTGGTGGGTGGCGCAGCTGTAGGATATCGAGACATGCGCGTTTGGAGCTGCGCGGTGGCGGGCCGTGTTCGAGAGTTATCGCGGTGCAGTGGGTGCGCGGCGTGCGGTGTCTGCTGCCCGATAGAGAATTGCGCAACGGAGGGCCGCCGTCGAGATTTATCGCGGAGCGGATACCCAGGCATGCGCGTTTGGAGCGCGCGGTGGGGGCCGTGTTCGAGTTATCACGGCGCGCGATGCCTGCTGCCGATAGAAAATTTCGCAATGGGGGCGCCGTCGATATCTATCGCGGCGTCCTCGTCCAACCCGACCGTCTACCCACACCCCGCGCAATGGGGTGCACCGAGGTAGTCGGAAGCTCGTGGACGCAGGTGGGATGCGCGGGGGAGCGAAGGTGGCGTGTGGAGTGATGATCCTGTAGAGCTGTATCAGCAGAAGCGCCCTGTATGCGTTGTATCAGGAGCACCGGCCGGGCAGATATCCAGAGCAGCGGCGGCGGTGGAAGGCCCTGCTTGGAGCGAGCCTGCAGCCAGGCCCTAGGGAGTTGGGCCATTCACCGGGGGTGCATCGTCAAACTTGCTGTGTTCCCGCGGCCTGGGGGGCGGAGGTGGCAGATGGGGAGGGCCAGAGAGCTGACATCGTCGTCCACGCCGCCTTCAGCCCGATATGTGTGCAGCACACTTGAACAGGGCGGCGGCGCTGGACCGAGGCTCTTGCTCGTCATTGTCTGCGTCAGCCAAGTAATGGCGCAGGTTAGTCGGATCTGGCGTGATGGAAACCGCGGATAGAAGCGCATATGAGCGCGCTCGACTCATGGTGGTACTGTATAGCATGTGCGAGGAGAGCTTCCAAGTCGATCCAGTCGGGGACCACACTCTGCCACCATCACAGTGTCTGATAACAGAACGCCTAGCGTCGATGGACGCCTCAGCCTTGGCCCTTGACTGCAATCTGCGGAGGCGGTAGGCGCAGATTGCCAGCGCCACTGACGCGCGGTGTGACAGCGCGTGCGCAACTCTAAACGCCAAATGGGATTCAGTCGCATATTATTGATCATTGAATCATTCTCCGTTCGGTCTGCCTGTCAATTTGGGGCTTCGCGGTGGGAACTGGGAAGACGAACAGCGCGCACGATCGAATGCTGCGCAGGACCGTGGTGCATCTGGGGCGGTGGCCTGTGCACTGGGGATTGCGCACGCGACGGAGTGCGGTTCTGCCGAGTGCCTTGGGGTGCTGGTGGGGGCCGGGCCAAGGGGCCCCGCGCAGGTCAGCAGGTGCAAACAGACTGTGCAGCGCACTTGGAACGGCGCTCTAGGCTGCGAAACGGGGTGAGCGGTGGCACGGTGCCTGTGCGGTGGTGGTCAGCTGGAGGGTGCGCGGGTTTGGAAATGGGATTGGCGGATAGGCGCTGGGGCGTTTGGCTCGGGACAGGGGGTGGCGCGGGGATTCGACGCGTGCTCGGGCGTCGCGGATTTAGGGGCGCGCTGGGAGGCTCGCGGGAGGACTCGGGACGCCATTCAGTAAAATTGCTCGCTAGCAGGGCCGCTGGAGGTGATCCTGACGTGTACGCAGCGCACGACGTGGACAGGTGAGAGTCATGAGCTGGGCCCAGGCTCGCGGAAGCATACGGGAGCTGCCATATCGGGGTAGTTGGTGCATCGATGGAGCTGATGGCTGCAAGGAGACGCGTACAGGCGCCGAGTACGTAGCTGCCCCGTGGATGGCATCATCAATTACTCAAAAGCAGACAGCCAATGCTTGGACTCGTCTAGATTCCCCCTCCCCGCGCCATGTCTGCTACAGCGACCATGACCACCACCCAGTCCACCCCCTCCATCCCAGCCGGGAAGCGGCGTCTCAGCGCGCGGCGGGGCAGCGTCTCCGCGAGCGACCCGTGGGGCGCACACGCCCAGCTGAACCACAACCCGCGCCGCTCGAGCAGCAGCACGCTCACCATCGTGCGCGTGCAGCACCCCTCGCAGGTGCCGCAGGCCCCGCTCAGCCTCCGCGAGCCGCCCTCCCACGGCCGCCGCAACCACCGCCGCCAGGGCTCCACCGGCTCCACCGGCGGCGGCGACGGCGGCTCCCCGCGCCTCAGCTTCGCGTTCACCAGCTTCGGCAACAAGGACGCCCCGCCGAGCACGCACACCCCCGCGGGCCGCCCGGCCTCGCCGACGTCGATGCGCGCCGCGAGCCCCTCGCGCTCGCGCCACTCGTACTCGCAGCCGCGCCTCTCGCCCGAGCAGCTCTTCGACCTCGCGCGCAGCTCCACCGCGCCGCGCGCCGGCACGCCCGGGCCGTCGCCCTTTGGCGACACGTCCCCCGCGAGCTTCACGCCGCTCGCGGCGGACGTGTACCTGCCCTTTGTCGACCGCCCCGGCGAGGTCGCCGCGCTGCTTGCGCACGCGCCGTCCGCGAAGCTCTTCTCCCTCCTCGCGCAGACCTTCCCCGCCGCCCCCGCGCCGCCCTCGCCCACGCTCTCCACCTCGTCCTCCTCGCACTCGCTGCAGGCGTACGCGCACTCGAACCACGCGCACTCGCCCCCGCGCAAGCCCGAGATTGCCGCTACAGATTTGCCCGACGACCCGCTGGCATGGGCGTTCCCGGACCTGCTCGCGTGGCTCACGCAGGTCCCGCGCGGCGCGGCGCCGGACGCGCTGTGGGTCGCGAAGGCGCGCGCGTGCATCCTCGGCCGCAGCGAGCTCATCTGGGAGCGCGTCAAGGGCGCGCTGGGCGTGCCGCCCGAGCTCGACACGGACGGCGCCGACGACGAGGTGTTTGCCTCGAGCGACGAGGAGGACGGCGGGGAGGAGGGCGACGTGTTCGCGGAGTGGGACTCCGCGCCCGCGCTCGACCGCCGCGGCACGTTCTCGTCGACGCACTCGAACCCGCACTCGCACTCGTCGTTCAGCGGCGAGGACACGGAGCACGTCGGCTCGCCGCTGGACTACGACAATGGGTACACGTATGGGGAGGAGGGCGACCCGGACGTGATGAGCCTCAGCATCGAGAACATCATGTCGCCCCCGCCGGGCGCGGCGGAGCTCGCCGCGACGACGCCGCCCGCGAGCCTGCGCGTCCCGCCCGCGTACGGCCCGCGCCACTCGCCGCTCGCCGGCGACGGGCTCAGCGGGATCTCCGAGGACGGCGAGAATGAGGAGGAGGGGGACGCTGAGAAGGAGGAAGAGGAGGAGGCCGCGAAGGAGGAGCTGAAGGGCACGATCCAGGGCCTCAAGATCTCCACCTCCCCGCTCCTCTCCTCGGGCCCGTCCTCCCCGTGCGTGTACCCCGCGCAGCCCACGCACTCCCCCTCGCACTCCCTCTCCAACCTGCCCCCGCTCAACGGGAGCAGCAGCTGGGCACATATCCCGAAGCTCGGCCTGTCCCGCGACGCGCTCGGCGGCCTGTCCAAGTCCGGGCGCAGCTCCTCCTTCGGGAGCGTGCACTCCCTCGGCAGCGCGTCAGCATACGACCCCGCCGCCGAGCGCGGCCCCGGGAACCCGCTCTTCCCCAGCAACTTCGCGCGGCTCGCGGTGGGCCCGACGCTCCGCGCGAATCGGCCGAAGGCGCAGGCGCCGCTGCCGCTGCCGTTCATGAAGCAGTTGGCGGGGATGGGGCTGGGGGGAGGAGGGGGCAGGGGGGGGAAGGTGCCGAGCTGGGCGGAGGGGTGGGATGCGGGGCGGCAGGAGTATGCGGTTACGCTTGGGAGCAGCAGCAGTGTTGGGGGGGACTAGGTGGGGGGAGGGGAAAGGGAGGGGAGAATGGCTCAAGTGCATACACGGGATAGGGCCTGGGTTTTGTTTCTTGGTGGATGTTTGTTGGTGGATTGTGCATGTGTGATAGACTGGATATCGATACCTGTTTGTTGTAATTTAGTCAATGGATTTGTACGCGGAATCGCGGATCGCGCTGTCTGCTTGTCGACTGTGGCAAGGTCGCTGTGCCTTCCTGTCATATCTTGATGTTGTCTCAGCTGTACTTCGATCATTTGATCGAGAGCACTCAGCTGTCGCGATGAAGCGATACTTGAGAGATTGCAGAGCGAGCTCTGTGCAATACTAATACTAATAGGACCTTGGTATGGCCGAAAACATACTCGCAGAGTTCAAGGAGGCACAACTGATCGCGAAAAGTGTCAACAATACAAGTCACTGTCCAGATCGATGCCATTGCTCATCCGTCTGGCATTGGGTCCCGGCCGAACCGCGTCTCACAGACTCTCATCGACTTCCAGGCTCTCATCGCGCACTGACGGCAATTGCAAACAGGACCACAGTGAGTGGAAGAAACCTCATTCGGCCCCCGGGGTCATTCGTGATCAAGTTGCGTATGGGGATTCGGCGGCATCGAACGGCGAGCATGCGTCGGCCTGTCAGGGATTGAAGATGCAGACACGCAGACGGCTGTAACGAGCGGCCACGACACGCCATATACCCAATCCATGTCTTTCTTCTCGCTCGTGTCGCGCATTCGCAAAGTGAGCCAGATTCCAATTTGAGGCGCAGACACTGACTGACCTGCACCGCAGGCGACGAACCCCCCTGCGTCGCCCGTGCCCACCGCCCCTCTGCGGTTTGGCGTGCTGGGCGCCGCCAATATCGCCCCGGTCGCGCTCATCCAGCCGGCGTCCAACCACCCCGAGACGATCGTCTACGCGGTCGCGGCGCGCGATCCCAAGAAGGCTGAGGCGTACGCGAAGAAGCACGGCATTGGGAAGGTCTATTCGGGGCCCGCAGGCTATCAAAGTGCGTGCACCCGAATTCTTACGTCGCGCCGGGCTGACGGGCTGCAGGTTTGCTGGATGACCCGAATGTCGATGCAGTGTACAATCCAGTGAGCATGTATAGAAAATACACCTGCCCGTATAGCTGACTTTCGCGTAGTCGCCGAACGGCTTGCACTTTGAATGGACGATGAAGGCCCTGGCAGCGGGGAAGCATGTGCTGCTCGAAAAGCCGAGCGCAGACACCGCTGAAGAGACTCGACAAATGTTCGATTTCGCCGAAAGCAAAGGCCTTGTGCTCCTGGAGGCATTCCATTACCGGTGAGCACCTTGCTTGCCCAACCGGATGGACTGTTGATATGCTTGCGCTTTAGGTTCCACCCGGCAATTGCGCGAGTCAAGGCCATTCTCGACAGCGGCGAGCTGGGCCCAATCAAAGACCTCGACGCCCGGCTGGCATTGCCCAAGGGTATCTTCGGCACCGCAGACATCCGCTATGACTACGCTCTCGGCGGCGGCGCCATGATGGACATGGGATGTGCGTGAACAGAGCGGCCCTCCTGACCATCATCTCACCTCTGAGCAGGCTACACAATGAACGTCCTCCGTTTCCTGTCTTCGTCGAACCCCACCGAGGTGCTCACCGCAACGTCGAGGACGCACGCTTCCCCGTCGGCCACGGAACAGCTCGTAGACGTTGCCACCAGCGCCACATTGGCGTTCCCGAACGGCGTGACCGGGTCCATCTTCGCAGACCTCGCCAAGCCCTGGTGGGGCTTCGGCCTGCTCCCCACCATGCCGGACATCAGCGTGAAGGTCACCTGCGAGCGCGGCGACGTGGAGCTGTTCAACTTCCCCGGGCCCGTGTTCTACCACTCCATCACGGTGAACGTCAAGGGCGCGGGCGGAAAGGACAAGAAGCGGACCGAGAAGGCGTATACGTTCAACGACGGCAGGGACGAAGCGGAGTGGTGGACGACCTACCGCTATCAGCTGGACGCGTTCGTGGACAAGGTCAGGGGCCGGACGCCGAAAGCGTGGATCACCAAGGAGGACTCGGTGGACAACATGGTCTGGATCGAGAAGGTCTACGAAAAGGTGTGTAATCCGCTTTCGCGTTTTCGCAGCGTCTGATCAGCCTACAGAACGGCCTTGGCAGCAGGCCGAAGTCGAAGTTCGTTCCGTCGGTGTAGTTCACAGTGCTTTCCTCGTGATGTTGAAGGGCGTTTTATCAATCGCTATTTACCCATACGGTCAAGAATTTAGCTGTTCGCATGATACTCAAAATGGCGTGCAGATACAAGAGCGCCTTTGGCGACTCACGCGACGGCTACATGTCGCTGCAGTGCTCTGCGTCGCATCGATGTAATTGATTATTGACTGACCGATGCCATTGCTGGATAGCTTTATCAGAGTTATTGCTTTATTGGAAATTCTTACCATTGATTCACCACGTATCAAACGCAACGGGGACGCGGGCGGCCGGTTTTGGGGGGGGGGCATTGGTTTTTCTATGCAGCGGTATTACAAGGTGAGCGATACGGCACTGATTCGGTCATGAGTATTCAGGTTCAGTTAAACACCCGCCATGATTCATTGATTCGCGGCTATGCAATCGTTCAGTTTATCCAACATCCAAGGCCTGAAGATGTTTATGCGTACTCCCATTCTAACCCAGGCAATGGTCCGACTGATGCGGTCGTTCCCGATCGAGATAATAAGCATCATAATTTTGTGCATGTTAGTACGAGTACAATTTCTTCACCGACGAATCTTTGCATCAAACTAATTACTCCAGGTGGCTTGCTTCAAGTGATCCTCCCATTCCTCCTTAACCAATTTCTTGAACTTGATGAAATCCCAATCGGAGTCCGGAGTGAAATCCTTCTTGTCTCCGCTTTTTGCCTCCAAATAGTGGAAGTACTCGTCGTGCACATGATCCTGCCTGTCATACTGGTAGCACTGGATAGTAACACAGACGCGGTCGGAATCGTTGTGGAGCTGGTGCACCTGATACTGATCAGGGCTGATCCAAGTGACCTTCGAGCGGATTCGTGAGCTTTTTTGCTCAAGTGTATTTGATGCAGTGCAGCCGCTCACCTGTTCTTTATAGAAAGTATAGTCCGGCTCCAGCTTTATACCGGATTTCTTGTCGAGCTTGGTATAGTATGACGCGCTGATCTCGCCGTGAAGGACCTTGATAACCGCATACGCCCTACCGTGATCGTGGATCGGCGACTTGTGTTTTGAGGGCCATATCTCCATGACATAAGGCACTCCAGGTGAATCGCCCTGTCATCAGTCTTGCGTCAGGAGTTGCAGAACGTTTCATCTGGAAAATTTTACCTCGTCAGATCCCAGGGTGATCCTTAAGTAAGTCATCAAGGGATCTCCAAATTCGCCTGACTTCGATTTCAGCTTTTCATAACAGAGTTTTCCAGGAGTGCGAATGCTGTATTCGAGGGCTTGGCTGAAATCGGGGAAGTTCTTGTCGTCAAGTTTCACCCCAGGGCCAGTGACGTTGGCGTAGAGGCGCTGGCACTCTGGGCTGAGGTTGGCAATGGAAGTGGTAGTGGCGACGGCGAGGTCTTCGAGTGTGACAGCAACGGACTCGGCGACTATGGGAGGAAGATCGTTGACAACTGGTAGACTGCCAATAGATATCTGCCCTAGCGACGAAGGGGGAAGTATCTGTCGATGCAATTATACGAGTGAGTATGTGTCTTCCGATAACTGCCCAAAAAATCTCACCGAACTGGCTTTGCTGACAGTGCCCACTTCGACATTTTTCAACCCCTTGATCCAAGCGAACGGCCCATCTTTTTCTCCGATCATGACCTGCACTTTAGCTTTGAGGTAAGTGCAGCTCGCTGACCTGAATGTCTTCCCATATCGAATAAACCCGTTCTTCTTATCGAGGCTCAGCCAATATAAATCCTGGACCCCTGGAATCGGTAAGGCGGCCTGTGGACCCTTCGGCGTCGTGGACTCAATCTCCGTCTTCGTAGCTCCCTGTATGGTGAAGAATTTTGCAGTGGATGGGGTCAGCTGGAGCTGAAGCATCTTCTCGTTCTCCTTCGGATCGGATGGCGTCAAGGTGATAGTGAATTCGTTGTCCACAGTGGCCTCGACAGCAACAATGCCCTGGCCCTCGACGACCAAAGTCATGGCTGCGAATTGCTGGTGGGGACATGCTCGTTCCCATCCCTCTCGCTGTACTCTGGGGGAGGGTAAATACATGGGAAAGCAGACCTCATGCCAGCGTGTTTCTCTTCTTCAGAGATGGTAGAGTCGGATGTACCGAAGTACGCGTACGGTAAGATGAGGCTGGCCATGAGATTATGGTACAAGAACGGGATTGACTGGAATTGAGTGGTGCGTGCTCTGGATTTCGCGATGCGCGAAGCCCGTATTTATGCAATTTCAAGGGTATAAGGCAACGTGTCAGGATTTGGCACCACCCCCCTTCCCCAGAAATGCTGCATGTGTCCACCCTCAGCGCTCAGCCCCATGCCTTCCTTCTTCGTCACATCGGCGAGAGCTATCTCCTGCAGCGGAACCGAGTTAACAACAGGTGACAAGGTTGAAAGGGTGAAGGAGTGGCATGTGGCGTAGTCGCTGAAATACCGCAATACTTGAAGAGGCAAGTTGAATGTTTCCGACAGATAGTACTAGCGCGTCGGTGCGTGCACTCGACTTCGATAACTCCAAGATGCCTGTTATCTCCATAATCTGTGCTTCAATCAGCAAAGCCCATGTGTCATGTGTCCATGCACGATGGTGCGCTTCGAATTCCTTTTGTCTGGACTACGAGTGCGGAACACGGTAGGTTGGAGATAAACGGGCTATAGCGATAGGAAAGAGAAATATACTTCATCACCGTGATGCCGGTGGAGCGTTCTATGACTTGCTCCTGTCGACTCCAACCATAGAGTTTACGTACGTGCTTCCCCTCTTTCTACCACACCACATCAGGGTCTTTCATTGTGATAATAAAGGACGTGTATTCCGACCTATTCTAATGGAATCTCACATGGGGCTGAGCCTGGTGACCAGCAATTTAAACCGAACCGAGGAGTGACCCGAAGATCTAATCAGTATTCATCAGTTTTCATATCACAGCACACGTCCTGCAAGGTAACGAGCGCTCAAACGAACCTTCCGCAAGGACCGCAACTGTCCGCAGCCTGACCGACATGTTGGCTCATTTTTTCCAGAGGTAGATCCAGACGAATTTTAGAAACACCATGGAGAAGGCAGGCAAATCAAGCCTTATTCCAGTCAATTGATACTATTACTGTAATTACTAGGGGTAAACATATAATTATAAGCTTAGGGTGGCGCTTACTATGCTTCTCGCAACAAGCAACCACTCTCTGTCCTGCATCATTATGCACATTGCAGTCGACTGTAGGGAGATAATTTCTCGTCCTGGGATGCCGATAAAGTTCCTTTCGCGTTAGGATAATTCGGAAAAAAAATTGGGTCGTTCAAGTGCGACTGTTGACAACGTTGACAGTTGACTGGACTTATGGTCGATTGGTGTAGTGCTACGTACGACTCGAAGCGGGCATTTGAAGTACGTCGAGGAGATATTTTCTTTGCAAAGCAGGTAGGTTTTCTTCCAGAATGAATCAATCTAGCTGCTTATATCACCCTCGAAATAGTTAATGAGCACTTCTGCTACACATTTGGGAGATACCATTCATTCCACGAGGCAAGACAGTCCGAGGCACCGTAAGTGGCGCGAGGAATAATGAAACATGTGTACAAGGTAACAAGCAGAGGGACATGCGCTTGAGACTAAGAACGTCTGATCATCAAAGTAATGCATGCGAGCATAGGGGATTCGTTCCCGTGCTCGTCTAATATGCATCCTTCCAAGGCTGACAGAATTTCAAAGCAAGAGATCCAGCGAAGACCCAGCAGGGCGGTGGCCATCTGATCCTTGATTGCTGTTGCGAACATTGACGATCGACGCAAATGGCTTCCGCGTGAGCTTGTTGCTTCTCCTCATCTGGCAGCGCATCGCAGCTTGAAATCGAAGTATGCTCAAGGGGCTCGATGGCGCGCCCTCAATCGACCGAGTCGGCGAAGTCGGCGGCGGCGGTGTTGCTGATGCTTTCATCACTTGCAGTGAGGATTGTGATGTATTCCATGTAACGGGTAACAGCAAGGAAGAGGCGGTTACAGCCGCAGAGATATGCTCAGAATAATGATTAAAAGTTGACACTTTGCCGTCAGCCGCCTTTGCGAAAGTATAGACAGCCCCAGGAGAGGATGCACCCATATTATCGGATTGTATGCCAGGGCACACACCACGCGATTCGTCGTTATAATCCATTCTGGAGAGCTTAGGCGAAGGAGCAGCGAGAGTAAGGAAATTAGAGCCCGGCGGAGCATCAGTGTCAGTGATAGCATCTAGTAGAGCAAAAAGCGAGCGGCCGGAATCGGAGCTCAGCGTAATTGACTGTTCTTGCTGAAAACCGTTCCCAAGTTCAGGCTTCGCATGTAGGAAGAGACGATCAGTATTGGAGCCTTCCATAAACGAGTTCGAGCTGAACTAACCTCAGCCTCGACGAACTAACAACACCAGCATGATCATCAGTGACCAACTAAGTAATATTGAAGAGTTTTTCACACTGACCTTAGCAGTGGCGGCAGCTTTGGCTGCCCAGAGAGCGAAGTGATGGCGAGCATGCCGGATCTCCTCGAGCTCTGCAAACATCTCCGAAGGAGGAGTGTGTTGAACAGGTCCAGCGGCGTCAACCAGCTTGAATGAGCCTGAGTACTGGATTGACAACGAATCAGCAAGTTTTTTTCACACTGCCTGGAGGGCCCGGGTCCAAGTCGTACCATATCCCACCCTATGTCTCGCTCGACCTTGACAATAGAGCCTCTTCGTAAAGCTCGCCACTCCTGAACAGAGTTAAAGGCACGCAACATGAGTGCCACTCCAGCCGCCTCAGAAGCGGGCGCGGTGAAAGGATTGAGCCAGATGTTGGGAGTCTCTTCTTCGAGTGCCCGCTGCTCGTCGAGAGAAAGTAGTAATAGGGGCTTTAGAGCTGGTATAGTTTTTGCGGTCGTTGGTAGAGCACCAGAAGATTTCAGGGATGTAAGAAACATTTCGCTCGAGCAAACGCTTTCCAGGTCAAAAAAAACCGGATGCAGAGATGGGAGAGGAGGCTGCCAGGGTTTCAGTGACTCAAGAAGGTCCAGACCTTTTAACCCGGACAGAATCGAAATGCGGGGTAAGATTACTCGTCAAACGACCTCCTTCGCGAAGCTGCCAAGCCAGAAAGACTTGGTGCACAAGACATGCGATGTCACTGTGTCCCAAAATCGAAGAGGACGGCGGCTAGTCCGAATTTCGATTCAAAGTGGTCTTTCAGATAGATAACAACCGTGTAAGATATCAGCACTTCATAACCATGCAATTCATGTCCATAACCGCGCGTGCATTAAATAGAGTCGAGCTCGTAAGCGAAGCTGTAATTCAGGACTGCATTCACTTGGACTCAGTCCATCCGCCCAACTCGACGACGTACGCAACAGCCAACTTCGAGAACTGGAGCATGTGCTCGAAGCTGAACTCGTCGGAGACGTCGATGCGACTGTGAGTATGGCGTCAGTACGTTATCCTGCTGCTACAGCAAAGGATGAGAAGGCTTACTCGTTGGCGGAATGGATGTTTCCGTGGTTAGAATTCTCGAAAGCGGCCTCGATGGAGAAGGCACTGGGGTAACCGGCCTTGCTGAAGCTGGCGTGGTCGGAGCATGCATATCCACACTTGGTCTCGACGTAGGGAATGTCGAGGTAGGTATCCACAAGCTCCTTGTTGAAGTTGGTGAGACTGAACAGAATGAGTAAGCGGAGCATCCGGTGGCTAACTAGGCAGTACGTACTCGGGGTCAACGTAGTCGACGATGATGCCAACTTCCTCGCGAGTGCCACGCTTTACCCAAGCCGTCATGTCGAACTACACAGGTATCAATATGACAGATGGGGAGATAGATGGACGGAAGAACCCACCTGGCTCATGGCCAATACGTTCACGCCACCTGCCTCGTAGCTCTTTGCAATGTCCTGGGAGCCAAGAAGACCTCCCTCCTGGAAACATACCGGGTCAAACACACGTCCCCGTAACTCTCAAAGCACGGACGTACCTCGGCGGAATACCAGTGGAACTCAACAGGACGTACGGGGCGGAAGTCCGCGGCTAGCAGGGCGCGATACGACTCCAAGATAGTCACAGAGCCCGAGCCGTCATCGTCAGCGCCAGGGGCGGGGAGGAACGGCCACATATTGGTGCTGTCCTGGTGGGCGCCGATAATAACTACGCGGTCATCATCCTTGGAGGAGCCGTCGATCCGTACAATCTAAGGAAATGTTAGTGGATCATAGCGCATACACGACAAGCCTACGCACAATGGAGCTCTGTGTCCAGCTGTGGGGGAAGGGCTTCGTTGAGATGAGTTTCTGGAGAGATTTCGAGGCATATTTCGAGGTATACTGGAGAATACAGTAAGCGAGACACCTAGTGTGTTTGAATCAACAGGATAGCACCTCCTCGATCTTAGACAAGAGCCACTCTTGCGATCGGCGTCCTGTGTCACTGCGATAATGTCTAGTGCGGAAGGAGGTAAACTTCTCCAGATTCTCTCTTGGTCCTTCTGACGATAGTGTGTCCAGGACCGGGAAGACCTTCTCAGTTGCGTTGGGAGAGGGGAAGGTAACTACGATACGGCATTTGGTCAGCTAACCCTGATGCAACACCACAAATACATACCCTTGTTCTGAAGCCTCAAGCTGGCTGTAAAGCCAAGCTCTTGGGCATCCGTACTGAACAGACCTCAGCTTATTGAATTTAACGCAAGCTGCTGTACACCTACATGTCAAAGAACTTGATGCCCTGAGCCTTGGCTTGAATCTGCAACCTGCGTCAGCCTCCACGGCACGGTCACACATAGTTTACATGCTTACCTTCTCCAACTCCGTCATCCAAACCGGCTCTTGGCCCTCAAGCTGCACCAACCTCTGGGCGCTCAAGTCCAAATCGAACCCAGGGTAACTGGTGATATGGTCCGCCAAATTCGAGAAGGGCACTTGCTCATTGCCTGACAGAAGCGACAGGGGAGTCGCGGTGGCCAAGGAAACAAGCGAGAGCAGGGCAAGATATTTCATGGTGGGTGGATAAGTGGGACGAGGTTGGGGACCAGAGCTGAAGCGCTCAGGGCGAGAGCCGCGCGGGCTGTCACGTGGTCACCAGGCTGCGCGATCAATTTTTAGTAATTTAACCCCTCTATTACAACTGTCAAGGTCGATCCACTTCGCTCAACACTTGCTGAATGAGCTCCGACATTTCAGAAAAGAAGATAGGTTTGTTCTCACTCTGCAACATCCCATTCCGTTTCTGAAAATGGCACGAAGCTTGTAAAGACTTTATACAGGCTCTGCAAGCCTGTCACGCTACTGGCTGTCAATGGTCCAGATTTACTGGAGAGTGCAGTGAGGCCAGAAATGAACTTAACAGATGCCTACTATCTAAGGTATTAAGCACCTCGTAGTATCATGTATCATCTCCTGACTAAGTTCATTGAACGTATCGAAGCAGTCCACAAAGAGCAACGCTCTACTGAAGGAGGACAGTGTACACGCTTGAGATGCCGAACACAATATGGCCCTTTTTCAAAGGAAAGGTGGCGGAAGATCTACCACAAGACATTACAGAAGATTACAGACCACTTGTGTCGTCATTTGGCCAATTTTTCTCCGTGCCAATGACAATATTAATGCTGAAGCGCTTGAACTAAGTACAAGTACAGTTTATGAAAATTCCTTCTTTGTCATGCACGACTAATGCCATACCTACGAGTTTTCCTCTTGTCAGAGTCACTAAAGTGCTTCAATGGTACGCGTGCGCATAAGGAGGGAACGATTGCCTTCCCTCATGGGATGACTTAAGGAGACTAACGCAATGCGCAGGCTGCGCTGCAGCACGCCCGCCGGGCAGTTTCGGCCCTGACCGAGGCGCTTATGAATGACTCACTTCAGGGGTTTGCTCCAGTGTCGCCTTTATTATTCGAGTCGTGAGTATATTTGCCCGTTTTCCTGGTTTTTCACCATGAGCACTACGACTACAGAACAGCGGTCGATCGAGCTAAATTCATTGACATTAAGGACGGAGTCCGGTAGTGCCTCATTGGTACCTCTGGAACCTCCTCCTGCCAGTGTCGACGACATTCCGGATGGTGGGTATGGGTGGGTAATTGTAGGAGCCTGCAGTACGATTACGTTCGTGGATATGGTTATCCAGAGGACACAGTGACGGCTAATTGTTGCTCTCTTAGTTTCTTCTTCGTGGGCAAGTGTGGCCCAGGATAATTCAAGGGGCGCTACACGTCTGACCCTCTTCCTTAGGACTAACCTACTGCTGGGGACTGATGCAAGCCAAGCTTGCATCTGAGCATCTCGCAGCGGATACGACTTTGTCATTCATTGGGTCTACTGCTATCGCATCCGTCTCCTTTGGTGCCATAATAAACTCTCGGCTAATTCGACTCCTGGGCACCCGCAACGCCGCGCTGCTAGCGTGCTCATTGCTAGGCGGCTCGCAGATACTGTCTAGCTGGGCAACCAAAAACGTGGCAGGCCTATTCATCACTAATGGCGCTGTTCTCGGGACAGGGGTCAGCATATGCTTCATGGTAAGATACCTCCATCTACATTCCTTTCGTAATTTACAGCTGGCAATTACAGGCATGCAATTCGCTTCCAGGACAGTATTTCAAGCATCGTCGCGGTCTGGCGAACGGATGCGTTGTTGCAGGAGGCGGCCTTGGTGGCTTCGTTCTAAGCTTCATCATGAATGGGTTGTTGAATCGCCTGTCAATTGCTTGGACCTTTAGGATACTGGGGTTCATAACTCTAGCCGTGACGCTGCCCGCTGCGATGCTCCTGAAGGAGCGTATCCGACGGCCTGTGGCAACTATTGACTGGTAAGATGGTGGTACAGGAGTCGCAGCATTCTATTGAGCAAATGTTTTGCAGGTCGTTATTTGCGGACCCAAAATTTCTTCTTCTTTTTGTCGGATCAGGTATCGCCACATTCCCACTCCTTGTCCCGCCCTTTTTCATCCCGCTCTACGCCGCTTCAATCAACCTATCTATCAGCACTGGTTCCATTCTTTTGGCAATATTCAATCTCTCCTCCGCCTTTGGGCGGATAGGCTTCGGTCAGTTGGGGGACAAGATCGGCCCCGTCAGTTCTTTATCCATTGCCTTGATCACGAGCTCCCTGAGCATGCTGGCTATCTGGCCTGTGTCTAATTCACTCGCCCCATTTGTGCTGTTTGTTGTTATAAATGGCATCGGCAACGGAGGATTTTTCTCGACTATACCGTCAGTTGTGGGGCACCTTTACGGCCCCTCAAGACTGCCGACTGCTTTGGCTATGGTTGTCACTGCCTGGGGCGCAGGGTACATAATGGTATGGATTACCACAACTCTTCTGATTCTTCTCGCAAGGCACTAAACCGTTTCAGGGTGCACCAATTGCTGGCTATATTTTGAAAACTTATGGCGGGACTGAGGCAGGCCGCGCAGCATTCCGACCGGCGATGTATTATGCGGGGTCCATGTCGCTTGGGAGCGTATTCTTTGTGCTGGGATTGAGAACTTTGATGACAAAAAAACTTTTCGCATTTGCTTAGGTACGCTTGCTCCAAATATTCCGGCTGCCAAACTTACTGAGGCTTCCTGATTTCTCAGTATATGCCACAATAGATGTTGTAGCAGGTGACTGTGGCTGCTTCGAGTGCGACATTACTGCGTATCTAGTCTTTCTTCAAATTGTGTGTCATTCCAGTGGCTCATTCTTGTGGACATCTTGTCCTAGGAGGGCAACTAGCAGCCCGGATAGCTGCAATAATGTCACCAGTCCACTTTGACCCTCAAATTCCTTTCTCGGAAGCTGATAGATAAGGATTATTCAAGGCTGACCGGCGGGGAGCACAACGATGAACGCCACGTTTGAGGAGATGCTGGTGCTAGTAGAAATCAAATGATGATTGGACTGGGACCGTCGTACACCGTGACAGTAATTTTTTCGAGAGTATTTTTTTAAAACATCATTGAACCAGATTCAGAGCAGCCACCAACGATAAGGCACCTTTTCCGTTTCCCGTGCTCGTCTTTGGAACGTTAACATGCTTGGTATATTTTCTATCTGCTCAGAATCTCGCTTGGGAGCCAGTGAGATTTGAGGGACAAAGTTGTTAACGCTGAGCCACAGATGTCAAGAAGGTCATTTCGAGATAATTTTGCTCGAATTCAATTTCACAGGCCGCTTGTTTCGAATGAAAAATTTGACGTATATAAGTAACGAAATAGATGAGTTCTTCTTCAAGTGCGAAGCAATGGGATGAAGAAGAACCTCGTGCAAAATTGAAGAAGCAGAAGGCAAACAGATGGGAAATACGCTGAAATACGTTAGATGAATTTAATCAGAAATCTAGTGATTGGCGAGAATAATTGAAGGGTACGTAGGTAATACTGTAACATTCATAAGGGAGGTGGTCCGATGCGTTCTTCTGCTGCTCAATAATAGTAGTGTACAACAAGTTACAACATCTTTTATCGCTGCTCGTATGTCCACTGAGATTCCAGCTGATTCGCATACATAGACACGACGAGAGCTTTCAAGCCCAACGTCCGAGCAGCGCCATAATGCCACACCCGAAGAGCATGCAACCAAGGGCGTAC
Source organism: Athelia sp. TMB (assembly GCA_014898675.1). Lineage (NCBI taxonomy): Eukaryota > Fungi > Basidiomycota > Agaricomycetes > Atheliales > Atheliaceae > Athelia > Athelia sp. TMB. The sequence goes on from JACXVL010000033.1 coordinate 92,635, forward strand.
GCGAGCCTGCCGTTCGACGCATGGATCATCTCCTTGTTGAACAGGAACTCGTGTGCAAGCAGCTGTGGAAGGCAAGATGCCGGTCAATAACGAGAACGACAGACGAAGCCGGGTGGTCATACCTCGACGAGTCCAGTGTAAATCAGAATTCCTGCACTGAGTGCGTCGAGGATCCCACTGACGATGGACGCCTCAGTGCCGTCGGGATTGTACGTCGTGCGGACGCCGAGTCCGACTGCTATACCAATGGGTGTGGTCAGGCCATACAGGATGGCCGCGCACAGGGGCACATGGTTGTATCGCGATGGGAGCTGCAGCGCGGCCAAACGGGATCCTACTCCGAGACCCTCGAATGTTTCTGCAAGGCTATATCAATTGGGGGACTTCGCAACAAATGGCAGCGCAACTCACGATGAAATATGATCACTGCAAAGAGGACTTTGAAGTCTTCGTTGACGGCGAGGGTGAGGCCAATCAGCACACTGGGAAGCACGCGTCAATTTTTAGCGCAAGTGACATATGCGGCGGGCTGACCTGTGCAGAACAACACCAAACTCAAGGATCCCGACGCCGATGATCTGTGCGGCGACCGTAGATTCGAGATAGCGAGGTTTTTGCAGCGTCTCAACATCCTCAAGCTTTTGCTTGTCGTCCGAACCGGAGTCTTCTTCCTGCCTATTTTCATTCCCTTCGGGACCATGTGCCGCGTGAGAGCCAACCGTATGGCCATGCGCATCTGCAAAAAATGAGCTAGGTGCTAGGAAAGGAGGTTGACAAGGTTTACCATGCTCCATATTGAGTGCGGCCAGTTTGGTAGTACCCCATCGGAAAGCAATAAGCTCGACGATGAAGATGCCAAATATGCTTAGCAGTGCTAACGCAAGAGCATACGGCTAAAGAGACAGATTAGTCCATGGGTTGAGATTCTATTTTCGCCAAGAGCTTACATATTCTAACCAAGCAGGGTTCAGGCAAGGTGATCCGAGCTCGTCCATGGCCGGACTCAGCAGGTGTATGAATGCAGTCGCAATCTGTACGTTGGTCAGCAAAGCTTCAAAGAATAAGATAGTGGGAATGACTGACGATAACACCTGAACCAAAGTACTTGGCGAAGCTACACCCAACCATTAACTTTTTCACGATCGAGAATTTGGAGATCAACAACTCACTCAAAGAGCCCTTTTGGAACATGCAGCCATGAAGACTTCGCTGCTAGAACTGGGAATGTAGCACCAGCTGTCGAACCAATCAGGATGATGAAGATCGACGCTATCCGCAGGTGGAAGTATTTCTGGGAGCCTCCGCCAGAGCCGCAGTTGAGATCGTCCGACATCGTGATTTTGCGAAAAATATGAAGTGAGGGAGAAGACCGGAGGAAGGGTGTCTAGGAGGTACTCAGAGCATGCGGTATATCTTATACAAGATGTGCCATGCAGTGAACGACGGAGAAAAATAAATACCGTGACTGGTGTGGTACTCTCATAGACGCCGACCACTGCGAAGGTACTCATCAAATATCTCGTCGATAATTGGCTTCGCAGGCACAACATTGATATCGCTGCAAGCAGACGAGGAACCTTATCATCAAAGGGTTTATAGTAGGTGATGAACGCAGGCTGAATATTCAAGCAGAAATATTGTAAGAGGTTGCAGGAGCAACAAGCTTGTCTGTGCGATACTGAGAATACTATGACAGGATAGTTGAGGCGGATGCCATAGTAGACGTGTGTCGCAAATTTTATCCGAGTATCCATGCGGCGTGAAGTGGTGTCCTAACAGGTCCCACTCTTGGCGTGCTCCAGCCTGCTCCAGTCAGGGCAGATCAGAGCAGGACCGGCAGGTCATGGCATCTCCTCGATCTTCGGCCCTTTGTTTTGCTTAGCAGGCTCCGTGCGGCGCCCGGCCCATGCACCATGTACTGGCAGGACTGCCTCACGTTCGATGACCTTGGACCGCAAGGCAGCTTCCTCGGCAAGACCTGTCAGAATCACAGTGGGCGTGGAAATGATCTGGACAGCGTAGAACAATAATTTAAGTGTTACATGGTTAGAACCTTGGCTACCTGCGTCGCCTTTTTGAGTCTTGGTTCGCCCAAAGAGCTTGGACAAATCGGAGAGTACCAAAATAGCTGAGACGCATGGGTGCCTGCCGGAAACTGCGCCGCTATTTTCGATGACTGGTGAGGTCGTCGATGAGTCGAGGACTATGACTGGCGACGGTCGTATCAATTTAGCGGCGTCCTGGAGTATCATAGACATCATCTTGCCGTCCACTGTTGTATTCTAGAAAGACCGAAAGCCAGTCAGGCACTAGACAGTGACTGTGTTATTGAGGAACGCACAGAGTCAAATCTTGACCATAAATCCGTGATCACACTGCCAAGGTTCGGGTGTAGCACTTTCGAGCTACGATCAGTCAGGAACGGCGCAAGCTGAGAGACGATACGCCGCGCTTCTTTCCATTCTGGCTCATCGGGAGCGAACGATGATAGGGGCGATGTTGCGAAATAGCGAGTCGCGTAGGCATACGCAATGCTATATATAAAGTGAGCGATAGCAACCCAATAAGGCACTGCAAACTCACAAGACGGCCAGGATATTGTAAATCAACATGGATGGCACCTGTGGCGTTCCAGGCTTGGCGGCTGGAAGAGCCATAGCAATAGGCCTGCTTCCAAATCGCCTTTTGGATCGAGGCTGCGAGTCAATCTCTATGCTAGGGGCGTCCCACCAAGGCTCTACCCTATCAGACTCGAGTTCTTCGCTGGCAAGTAACTGTTGTGCTAGTTCGCTATCAGGGTTGTCCAACGCCTTCATGAATTTTGCACGTTCTTCAGGTGTCAGCCTTGCCCACAGTTGATCTGTTGATGTGAGTTCTACTGGCCTATTAGATGTGCACACATCAATCATACAGGAGGTCAGCTCACCAAGGTCCACGCCCTCTAGTCTTTGCACAAGATCGTTGTCATCGTCATCGTCATCATTCTCTAGAAGACTGAGATCTTCTTCAACACTTTCTTGTTCAAGCCGTTTCAAAAGTTCCATCATCTTCATCTTTTCCACTGCTGACTTCGAAGGCTCGGAATGAATGCCTGACTCTACTTCCTTCCGGTAGAATGTCTCTGAGCACTGAGAATGTGCCTATCTCCTACTTGTCAGATGAATTGACAACGTCATGTTCAGGGGATGAAATCACTTCTGAGCGAAAGCACGTCAGCGAGCAGTAGCCGACATTGCAAGTTGGGCATGTGTATCTTGAGAATTGCCTTCGGCAGCTGCACAGATGATAAATCTTAGAAAGTGCAAGCTAAAACAGGATATGACTGACATTCCACAAGGTATCGTGTCCGTCAGGCCATTTGTTTGGGGCCCAGCAATGATATTTGAGGCAGAGTCCATTGAACTTGAAGCGGGTGGTAGATGCACGAGACTCGAAGGGCTCGATCACTTGACAAATCGGGACTGAATGTTTTTGCTTCTAGTCTTTCGTCCTTCACCCTCCTAGTCTCCTCTTTGCTAGGTTGTTCTCCTGTGCTTGTTCTGCGGGGCCATAATACTCACGGGGTATAGAGTCATGACCGACGCTCGCTTAGTCGACTCAAAAGCAACATTCGCCTCATTTTCACATCTTCTCGATGATCGTATTCTGCGAGCATTAGCGGACATGGGTTTCGCTCGCCCCACTCTCGTACAATCGAAAGCCATTCCCCTTGCACTGGAAAGCCGTGATATCCTCGCTCGAGCCCGGACAGGCAGTGGTAAAACGGCAGCATACTGCATTCCCGTCGTACAAAAGATCCTGACCACAAAAGCTGTGGGTTCATCAAGGCTGTGCCCATTATGCGCGCGCTGAAGATCCTGCTCACAGTCATTAGGAGAGGATGACTCATCCCGATCGGCCACTCGTTGCATGATTCTTGTACCTACCCGAGAGCTGTCGGAGCAAGTGTCTGCGGTTTTGCGGGGGTTGCTTGCCTACTGTGACAAGGATGTTGTGATTGCCAATGTTGCATCAGGAGCTACGACCCATCTCCAACGGTACGAAACAGCTCGTCTATCTTGTGATTATTACTCAATGTGATGCTTCAGGGCACTCCTGGCAGACAACCCTGACATCGTGATTGCCACACCATCTCGGGCGCTAGGTCTCCTACAGTCCAAGGTCCGTGACAGCATTTTGCTGTATCGTCAACATCTTACCTATCCCACCACTAGGCGCTTGTGCTTTCTGCCCTTGATTCACTTGTGATCGATGAAGCCGACCTTATACTTTCTTATGGGCACGACGAAGACATCCGGCAAATCTTCAACAGTGGCTTCCTCCCAAAATTGTATCAATCATTCTTGATGAGCGCTACTATGACAGATGATGTAGAGGCTTTGAAGGGTCTTGCACTTCGTAATCCGGTGGGTTCTATTCTCGCAGCATCGCGCACCGACTTGCTAATCACCATTCCAGGCAATTTTGAAGCTGGAGGAAGATGAAGACGAAGCGGCTTTCTTGAGTCAATATTCTGTCCGGTTAGTCCGATTCGGGATACAGGAAGTTTCAAGAAACTGAGATCCGTTCGCAGATGCTCAGAAGTCGACAAATTTTTACTTACATATGTTATCCTCAAGTTGCGGTTGATCAAGGGGAAATGCATCCTCTTTGTCAACGATGTGGATCGTTGTTATCGACTGAAACTCTTCCTCGAGCAGTTCTCCATCAAGAGCTGTGTGCTCAATTCGGAGTTACCGCTTAATTCGAGGCAAGTCCGTTAAGCCCTGAGGGGTTCCGCTGACTAATTAAACTTCAATAGATATCATACTGTGCAGGAATTCAACAAGGGCGTGTATGATTACATCATCGCGACAGATGAGAGTGGGGCTCGCGGGGAGCAAGACACAGAGGATGAGGCAGAAGAGGAAGAGGAAGAGCAATGTGAGTCTATCATCTTAATCCCTTGCCTACTGTTCGCTGACTGCTTCTAGTTACGTCCACACAGCGCGACGCTACAGAAGCAATACCAGCGGATGCCGCCGAGGACGACGCAGACCCCCAACCATCTACATCGAAAAAACGCAAACGCTCCGATAAGGTCCCTGCCTCCTCTGAAACCACGAAATCTCACAAGCGGAAACATCGGAAAGCTGGTGATAAGGAATACGGCGTCACTCGTGGTGTCGACTTTGTGGATGTCGCTTGCGTCCTCAACTTTGACTTACCGACTTCGTCGCGATCTTACACGCACCGTGTAGGGCGGACTGCGCGAGCTGGCCGAACAGGGATGTCTTTATCATTTGTGGTGCCTGAGGATCAATGGGGGAAGAACAAGGTTGTTGGAGGCTTGGACAGCGCGAAAGCCGACGAAACGGTGTTTGCGAAGATTGAGAAAGAGCAAGGGGCCAGAGGAAGCAAGATCAAGGAGTATCATTTCGATATGAAGCAAGTAGAAGCATTCAGGTATCGTATGGATGATGCTCTGCGGGCCGTAACCCGGAGTGCTATCAAGGAGGCTCGGGTGAAAGAGCTAAAATCGGAGATACTGAATTCCGACAAATTGAAAGTATGCGCCCATAGTTTTCTCTGCCAGTTGTACGGGTCGCTGATTTCTATCAGGCACATTTTGAAGACAACCCGCTAGATCTCGAATATCTGCGACACGATAAACCCCTTCATCCCACGCGTATACAGTCGCACATGAAGCATGTCCCAAAATACCTTCTGCCCCGGATTGCGCCAGTTCCCGGTGGCGAGGGTGCTACTGAGGAGGTTACTCCGAGTGCGCACCCGGGCGGCTTCGTGCCGTTCAAGAAGACTGACGGTCGTGGAAGGGGGCGAGGTCGTGGACGAGGCGGACGAGGCGGTGGCGGTGGACGAGGCGGAAAGAAAAAATCTGACCCGCTCAAAAAGTTTGGGCGGTGAAGAGCTCGCATGCGGGATTGATGGTCCCTTGTTCGCTGGTGTGTTGCGACTCACCCGATCCTCGATATTGCACAATGTCCACAGAGGCCGCAGAAAGGTACCAGCCACAAAATGGAAAGAAGATCGTAATGCCCAAGGGAGGGTTAAACTTCCCTACCCACCGTGAGAATGTCCCCTTTTCGAATCTATCCGCTCGAACTGGCCTTGCCCCCGGGTCGACCATCTCCGCATCACATATCGACGGGATTCTCGCTGCGAACGCATCGTTCTTCTCCACGGTATAGCTTATTCTCACTGGCCTCATTACTAAGAATAAGTTTTGGCTGATCTCGGCAGCGATTTGAGTTCCGTGTGGAGCTTGTCAAACGCCTTCGCTTGTTGAGATGTTGTTTCATGCGCTCAAAGCTTGTCTTCGTGTAGGGAGACCTCACATGGCTTCTACTACTAGTTTTCAACGGGATCTATGCCAGATCTTATGGGCGAAACAGCTGCTGGGACCATCCTTCCTCTTCGACATCAAATAGCCTGCGCTCATGACGGAACTGCATGGGCAGGCTGTATTACGGACCGTGTCTAATCGCACAACATGCTAAAACAAGCGATAACGGGAGTTCCTATGGTCAACCGACAATCCCACAATTACTATATTTGCTATGGGATGTTGAAATCTGCACTGCATACTGCTCGTTTCATTTCCCGCTCCCTGTTCCCTTGCCTCTCACAGGCAAGAATACCCGCACGATGGGAGAAAACCTTGTTCGCCTAACCGCTGATGCTCTGCTTTCTTGATTGGGGATCACGGTCAGTGCACGGTCAAGAGACTCCAATCACCTGAAACGAAGAGTATGATCTGGCCTCGTATACTGTATGGCGGCGGATGTCCTCTAAGACTTTACGCATCGCTGCCTATATCAACTTCCATATTTGGTCCAGCAAATTCGATACAGGCACTATTTTCCTCGGCTGGGAGGGTTTACATTTGCGTTCGTGCACATCTTCCTTCTCGTCTCGGGCGGGATACCCAGCGGGAGCGCACCTGTGATGTCCCACCATCCTCTGAGATGGTTGAGGCCTACCGTTCACTGAAGTCGGATATTTGTTGTGAATCCTCTTCTCCTGAGGCGCGGTCTCATTCGTATCTAGCGGCAGAGCGAGGTTCCCGCAGTGTTTTGTAGTCGCTATGGTCCGGGTGAGCTGGCCAGGACATCTAGGTATAAGACTAGCAAGAGAAAGACGACTCATCTCTCAAAATCTCAACCATTCGGCAATCAGTGCATCCTCGAACTTAACCTTCCATTTCCCCCCTATCAACCTTACATTTAGTCATGCAGACCGGTATGTTTCACGCCTACTTCGCTTCAGACGTGCTTCCATCTGCTTACTTCCTGTCTCCGTTCAGCCCGTGTCGCACTGAATAATCACATCCAGCAACTCTATCGTAACACCGACGCACTACAGTATACTCAGGAGCAACATGGAAATGTATGGCACGTGAAATGCTACAGTACGTGAATCTCAAGCCCCGCGCTATTTTCTTTTACCAAAATTACTCCTTCAGTCCATGGTAAACTCTACGGACATGCAACCTCTCGGCTCGCTGCCGATGCTAAAGAGGAGGCTGCCAGGATAGCATTGGCCGTCCACCAAGCCGAAGGACTATAATTTCTCATCTCATCTGCCCAGCCTGATTAGCTGTTGACGGACGGGACATTTCTTGTCCAGCATAGGTCTTTTCGGTGTGGGCCCATCTAATCTTACTACGACAACATAATTAGCTGGCATGATTGATGTCTGGCATCCCAGACCTTTCGTGTCCATCCAGCGCTCTGAATACTGTGTGCTTACCTAAACTTACCTGTAAAGTACCATTGTGACAATTCAATACTTCAATGAATTGCCTTTTCCATCTCCAATATTGAGGTTCCACATTCGGCATCAATATTCCGAGATCGAATAAGGTGCCACCAAGACTCTCTCAGGGGTTATAAGCCCCATATGAGGAAGCGCGATGACCGAGCGCGCGCGTCTCCGTGAAGCTTTAGTCATCTCCTGGACATTCTCTTTAGTTCTGACACGATGGCCGACGCGACTATCCCCCCGGCGAGCAACAAGAAAGCTAAAACCGGCATGGTGCTGGGTCCAGATGGCAAACCCTGCAAGCCCTGTACCGCATTTCGCAACTGGAAACCTGCAGGGGCGAAGAAGACCTCAGCCAGTGCAGGAGCTGGGTCCACAGCATCCATGATGGCAGCTCTTGCATCGGGGAAAGATGACGTATCCCCAGCAGACTCTCGATCCGACTGCCCCGCAGATGTTGAGCAACTGGGAAGGGCCACATGGACATTCCTGCACACCACCGCTGCGTATTACCCCGAGCGGCCGACTCAGGTTCAGCAAAGTACTATGCTTGGACTTCTTAACGCACTTCCTTCATTATATCCTTGCTCACACTGCGCGTCACATTTGGGAGGAAATATGAAGGATCATCCTCCGGATGTCAGCGGAAGAAATGCGCTGAGCCGCTGGCTATGTGAAAGACATAATGATGTGAATGAGAGGTTGGGGAAGGGCAAGTTCGATTGCAGCAAGACAGACGAACGGTGGAGAGATGGCCCTGTAGACGGTAGATGTGATTAAGTGAGTGACATGCTTCCCGTCAACTGGACCTGGTCACTGAATACCTCCATCCAGTCCAGAAAGCTTAAATATTTAGTATCAGACCCCACTCACTAATAAAGCCTTTCAAATCAACTTCGAAACAATCTCTCCATACTACCAGCCTCGGATTGTGCAACAACCCCTCATAATCTGCCAGCTTGGCACAGATAATCTCGCACCAGTCACGCACGGACAGTATACTGCGAACGAATCACCCCGAGCTTCTATCAAGAAGGCCTGCAAGAATCACAGAAAAGATGCCTAGAGGATACACAGGTTTAGTTGTTTGGCAGGCGTTTGCCCTGGAGAGACTATGTACTAAACCTGAAAAATCAGCTTGTCGCGGGCTGTGAACTCAGGTCCTGGGACGAGCCATCCGACGCAGAGCCACAACCTTAATTTTACTAGGTCGTCATTAATTATGGCTTATGGTTTTGTGACTTTTGTCACCACGCTAGGTCGCAAATGTTTACATGTTCAAGATCAGTCAGATTGGAAGGACGAGAAAGTAAGGTATAGAGCCCTATTACTTCCACCAAACACGTTGATCGTGGGCCATTTGGAGTCCTGCTACGCTTGCATCAAGCCAGGGCACACAACGTGCCCCAGAATCCTCCAGATATGTGTCTACAGAAGATTCAGAGATAATTTGATATTGCGATAGGTCCATCACTGAGATGCATGCCTTGTTCATCACAGCATCTTGCGGTCACGATTTGAGCCCAACGCTTGTACACACAAGCTGCCGTGGTGCATCGGAACTAACGCATTCTTGCAAGCCTCTGTAAGATGATTCAAAAGAGGTTTTATTGTGTACTCATGCAGCTTATCAAGATTTAATCATTATGTCATCATATACGGTGATATCTTCACGGTTAACAACTAAAACGGCGCACTGCCAGCTCAGATAGATCTGCGTCCCGCAATTGCCAGAACCTATCGACCAAATTTTTATGAGTCGTCATTCAGCCCTATGTCATTAAGACATACTTTGGTCTCAAGAACTCCATTCAAAACTCGCTAAAATCACATTTGGCGATGGCACACTCAGATCCCCACTCGTATTCGAACAGCTCCCCACAGTACGCCTCATCTTCCTTCTTTATCACTTATTTCTGCTGATCATTCCCACAGCTGAGTACCAGACATACCCGCAGCTCATCGGCTACGACCAGGATGTCACTCCCGGTTTAAACAGCAGACACACCTCTGCCGGTATGACCTGAACCTTACGTACCCACAAACGGGCGCCTACTTCCCCAGCCTGCAGTTCATCAGGCCCAGTGACCACTTCAGTCCCAGTATGGTAGAAGTAGGGGCAAAGAAGCATATATCGAAGAGGGTATTGGTCGAGAACATGAATGAGTGCGTGGCGAAGCAAGGGGAGCGCAGGGGCCAGCTGATGAAACGAGTTCTAGAGCTCAACTTTAGCTACAACTGTTACTCACAAAGAGTGGGAAGCGTTCTTCGACACTGCTGCGCCCGTTGGACACTTTGCGTCTACCACGGCGATAAGCTCTCGAGTCTAGTCGAATGTTGCACGCAAAAGAATGCCAGGAAGGTGGTTTGGTTTTGGGTGCTTTGGCTTTTTCTGTTGTCACGGCTGCCATGCTCGTTATATGTAAAACAAACTAATACTTGTCGTTATTCAAAAATTACATCGTACTAGCTACTGAAGTGGTGCTTGTCAAAATATGTTAGAATCACTTATAATCAGTTAACTTTCATCACAGTTTCATAACGGCCTGTTATGTTAATCGGGAATTCCACAGTTTAGAGTTAATCATAGCTGATAGCTCACCCACTTTTCCTCCGCCTTTTATCGAGAGCTTCAGAGGAATGAACAACACATCCAGAATCGAGGTCGAGACTGCGAAGAAACTCAACATGACCTATACAGTTCCCACGGAATAGAGTTTCGGCATTTGCCGATATTGCATCGCGCACCAATGAATTTGTGCAGCAGACCGAGGCAATTGACATCGACCCGACCCCTTCCTCAAGATGGTGAGAACTGCTGCCCTAGCATCATATAATGACCCATGCTGATTATCCTTTCCTCGTAGACCAAACGTACACGCAAAGTCGGTGTTACCGGAAAGTACGGTACTGTATGTATTCGCGCGCCCATCCACGTCGAGCTGGGAACTCATCATGATCATTGGCGGGTATAGCGTTATGGTGCCTCCCTGCGTAAGCAGGTCAAAAAGGTGCGTTGCATTGGCTTGGTTGTGTGCATTGCGCTGACGATCTCTATATAGATGGAGATTACACAACACGCACGCTACACCTGCACTTTCTGCGGCAAGGTGAGCATTACCGATCGATCCGCAGGTTTCCATCCACTGAACCACGGACAGGACACCGTGAAGCGCACAGCAGTTGGAATCTGGAATTGCAGCTCATGCAAAAAGGTCATCGCAGGCGGTGCATGGACCGTATCCACCACCGCGGCTGCCACTGTCCGCAGGTCCGCCCATCCCTTCTCATTTACTGTTGGAATTAAAATGCTAACTGAAATCTGAATTTTTAACAGTACGATGCGTCGGTTGCGGGAGATCACCGAGGCATGAGGTGCTTTGGGGTGTCCGAGTCATGGCATGCTTTCTTCTACCCTGTTTATACGCATACAAGTCCAATCACTATGACCAGCATGAGCATGATCAACCGACTTGTACACCCATCCTCAAGGAATCCCGTCCCAGTTCTGATCAGCGACTGCTCCTCGTTGTGACCCGTGCCTGGTGATGCAGATCACACATGCTATTCCTGTCTGTCTGGCTCACTTCAGTTTACATTATACTTATCGCGGGTGTTTGGCTGATACCAGTTGCTATTTGATTGATGAAGCCCTATGCGATATTCGACAACCTCCCTGTGGGCTATAGCCTATAGATGGCACACGGATGTCATCTGTTGCTGTTCACTTATGCCAGGCTTGACAGCGTGCCATCATGCCAATATCATACCACCGAAGTTCTTGAACCAAATCATCTGGGGTATGTATGGCAAACACCGCAGGGGTGACTCAACTTTTTGTCTCGAGATGCGCCGTTGGATCGAACAGCTCATGTGCATGTCTCCCATGATTGCTCACAATAACTATGCACTGTCACGTTCAAGATATTGGAGTGAAAGCGGCGTCAGGCATTCAACTCCGTTTGCAGCACAGGGATGATGATCATTGAGTGCGCTTGCTCTAACTATCTCAGGATCGATGGCTGTCCGCTGGTCTTGGCAGACACTTTGATTGTGGAACCTATGGTACAACACAAATAAGAAAAACACACGAGCACGAATATAAACCATCGCCTTCGAGGCACGACATACGTATTCGGATTCAGAGTGCATAAGGATAATAAACGAACGCGTGGAATAGGGATATAAGGAAAACCGAGATCAAAGCTCGAAGAACCGCGTAACCGATGACGAAACAGGAGATGAAGCAGAGACTGTGATGGGAAGAGGACGAGAGACGCAAATTTCATCGGGGATGTCTGCACTCTAGTCTCCCCGCAAGTTTGTTGCAGGCGGAGGCGGAGTCGGCATCTTGACGTCAACGGGGCTGAGCGAGAAGGGGTACGCATTGCTTGGATGCACATGAGCGGAGGCAGGGTGGCCAGAATGAAATAAACTCACCCAATGGGTTTGGGTCCGGCAATTTGTGATGCCTCCTTGGGGTCCAAGCCCCACTCGGTGTTCTTGAGCACCAGGCTTGCACGCCTGCGCGCGCGGGACGTCGAGGCTGCTGTGCGGCGGCGGATGATGAAGAGGGTAGTCTGGGAACGGACTTAAAACGACTTATGAACCGAATAGCGCGGAAGGGCTTACTATAATGAGTATGAGGGTCAGGCCGACAGAAAGGCACACTGCGATGATGATGCGGGTTGACTGGGCGGAGGACGATACGCTTGCACCAGAAACGCTGTCGCTGGAGTGGGTGGTTCGTATGCAGTTAGTGACAGCGACACATGCAGATGGAGCTGCTTCGCACCTAGGCAACGGCGCCGATGACCCAGACGCTGAAGGGTAGTACACCATTGGCTTCACGCCCGCAGTCTCAGAGGTGTCGGTCACGGAGGCTGCAGGGACGATGTACGCCGAGGACGCAGAGGGGATGTTGCCCTCTCCAGTGACTTGCGCATTAATTGTGGCGATGAATGCCAAGCATAGACATATGATCGACCAGAGAGAGAAAGGAGAGTTGGAGGGTAGCATCGTAGTTTGTAGATGTTCCGGCAGGCTTGGGTTGGGTGTTTACAATGAACAATAGGGACAGCAGGGGTCGAGGAAAAGAGGGGAGGTGATTAAGGGGAGCAGAACGAGGAATGCAATGGCCTTTGATGTCCGTCTTCCGAGTCGGTTGTGGAAACCACTCGGAGGTTATAAACACATTGAGGAACGCGGTGGTTCAAAACTCAAGTCTCAAGCTGCTGCGCAGCCGCGATGATGAATGTACTTTGTAATTCAAGGCCGCAGCAGGTAGGTAGGGTATATATATGGGCTATCTGATTGGGGATTACTCAGAAGCCGTCCACAAAAAATGGCAACACAACCACCCATTCGCATCGGCGTCCTCCTTATCGGAGCTGTCCAGCTTCTCGATACAGCTCCTGTCGACATCTGAGCCATGTTAAGTCCAGAGTATCTCAAAGCATGCCGGCTCCCTGCCCCATTGGTGGCCCAGGGTATACCCGTAGAAGTCATCTACATATCGGAGGCAGGAGTGGGCAACTACGCAGCCCTCACAGCGAACGCCGGCCTGCGCATAACAGCTTCACCGACTGACGATATAGCCTTGGAGAACAATATCGATATACTTTTTATCCCAGGGCCGGACCCTTCCGACGTCCCCTCAGAGAAGATCAAAGATTATATTCGTGGACATGCCAATGCAGGCACGACTATCTTGACCGTGTGCACGGGCATCTTTCCGGCAGCCTATGCTGGCATATTGGATGGCAAGTTGGCCACGGGCCCCAGGGCTTTAGTGCTGGAGCTGCGAAACAAGTTCCCGGACGTTAAGTGGGTGGAGAAGAGATGGGTCAATGATGCGGACATCTGGTGTAGTGGTATGTGCTGACGATCGGTTGGGATCTTTGCTGACAAGTTGCACAGGCGGTATCACGAATGGCAATGTCATGGTGGCGGCCTATTTGCGCAAGAGATGGCCAGGGCCTGTGGTGGAGGCTGTGTGTGCCATGGCAGATGTTGGTACGAGAGGAGTGGAATACGACAACTCAAATACCAGTGAGAACATTTGGTGGTTGTGGCAAATTTTTAGGGCATGGGGAATGGGCCCGAGAAAATAAGACTGCCAGTAGGGGTGCTACTGTTCATATCCATTCATTTCCCGCCACTTCCAATAAGTGTCCTTGAAATTAGCGCAATCAACAATGGTATCAACATGTTCCACAAATCAAATAGGTTCGAATATCTGTGCATCTACCTTCTCTTATTATCCTGCTCAACTTTCGCTCCAATCTTCACCAACCTGGCCACTCTGAACGCCATATCGACGGCCATTCCTAGCGGGATCAAGAAAAACGGCACGTAGCTCGACAGGAGCAGAGAACGTTGTGCACTGGTAATGGATACGATTCCCTGGGCCACAGTGGAGGCAGATGTCGTGGGAGTGGACAGAATGAGCGCGAGGCAGGGAAGCGTCGTGGTCGCCGTGGAAGCCGCGTAGATGAGAAGTATGGGGTATATGGCGCGAGAGTCTATGTCATCGGCCAAGTAAGCACTTTGCACATAGGATTTGAGAGTGACACCAACCATTCCACAGACCACGTAGGCCTAGGAAGAATACAGGAAACTGAAAGAGCCTATTCCATTTGCAAGTCAGAATCTGGTTAGTCACCGAGGTGCAGGACGTACAGTTCGACCAGAAGAAATGACCTGAACCAGCCTAGCTCAGCGGAGTTTCTCATGTATCCTAAAGCACCTCCGATGAGAGGGTCGTTGCTCATTTGAATGTACATTTCTGGGAGCTTGGCTATGAATGCTGGGACCAACGACGGGGGGTATAATGCTTGGAAGTCAATAAGGAGAGATGCGGGTATATGTGACTGAGAATGCGAGTCAGACTCGATATTTGAAAGATAATAGCGAGAGAAGTCTTACAGCGAAGAAGCAAAAGTACAGGAAGTCTAGAGGACGCGAAGTTAAAGGCTTCCTGTTTGAAGCTGAGGCAGCGGTCAGACTTGGTATGCTCAAATGGAAGAAGGATTAATGGCAAACCATTTCCGAGCTCTCTAGATTCGCTCATAGTGAATAGTATCGCGTGGGATAAGAATACTTTTAACTTGAAGGATTTTCAGGGAAGCAAGAGTAGGAAGGCAGGATATGCGATGGGCGCTTAGAGCCCCTGTCAAGCGCGCGTTTGATTCCGAGTCGTCGATCACGTTCTTCTTTGCTCCCTGTCAGATCTGAGGGCGACCACCAGAATGTCCACCTTTCCTCACTCAAACTTGTTTTTACGGCCAAATAGAGCTGTAGTACTATCGGGTCCTCACGCTCAAATCCTCGACTCAAAGTGTGCAGTCTGTCCTGCCCCCATTCATCTGTTCCCTGATCTCCATTCGCCAGCACAGGCGAGATTCTCCATTCCACTGTGAACTTGGACGAAGCTGCAAAAGACGAAGTACTTAAAACTGGGCCTATACGATGCGCAGCCCTGGACGTCGACGGCGTGCATCTGGTGACTAGTGGAGATGATAAGATCTTGAAAGTCTGGCTGGTAGAAGGGCTCGTTCTCTTACATTCAAGGTATGTACATCTATTTCCTCGAAAGCAGCAAGATTATATGAATCAACACAACAGAGAACTACCAAAGAAGCCCACACGAATCCAATTCACCAAAGATAGTCAGACTCTCGTCATATCCGACAAATTCGGTGACACATTCAGCTACCCTCTGCATCCCGTCCCGACCCCCACAAGGCCAACCTCCCCTTCTCCTCTCGATGAGACAGATGAAGAGCGTATTAAACGCAGGCGCGCGGCAGTGGCTTCACACGAGAACCCCTCGGGTGGGACGCTGATTCTCGGTCACGCGTCTCTCATGACGACTTTCGTGCTCAGCGAAGACGAGCGGTTCGTGATCAGCGCAGACCGCGACGAGCATGTCCGCGTGAGCTGGTACCCTCAGGGGTGGAATATTGAAAGCTTTTGCTTGGGTCACGAAAAGTCGGTCGCCGCTGGGGCTTTGACATATTAGTGTGGCTGCTAATTCGGCTTTCTTGGTAGATATGTGACGGCTGTTCACATCCCTTCGTTTGCACCAGAGACGCTCATATCTGGTGGCGGCGACACGATGCTGAAGGTGTGGGATTGGATGACGGGAAAGTTGAAGGCGGAGGTAGAGGTTTGGGAGACAGCGCAGAAATTTCTTCTGGCAAAGGGGTACAAGAAGATACGAGGACAATGGGGTAAGAAGAACGAGGATACCACTGCGGGCGTGGAGCAGGGTGGAAAAACACGGAAAGAGCGTAGGGAGAAAAATAGGAAAGGGAAAGAAGCCCACCTATCTGAGTTAGGTGAAGCTAAGGATGATGAACCAGAAGCAGAGGCAGATGGCGTAGGCGAAGGGAATGACTCGAATCCAACAGCATCTCAAACCGAAATCATTGACTTGGGGGAGTTCATCCTGGTCATACACAAAATACAATCACTACAGCTCGGAACGAGCCAGCTTATTGTCTTTACCGCAGTGGGGTAAGTGTCTCGTCGTCTTATCATCAGAGACTAATTTGTTGACCTGAAGGCATGCAGCGCATCGGCATTATTTATCACTACCTTACCCTCTGATGTGACCTCTGGCTCTACACAAGCCTTCGACTTTGGAAGGCCAGTGATTGATTTCACCCTCGAGAGCGCAGGCGTTGCTTGGGTTCTATTAGATGGCGGATGGGGCGAACAATCTGGAATCGTACAGGTCGTAAAGCGAGTCAGATGCACAGCGGAAGGCCAGGTACGGATGTCTCTTTGTTCATCGCGAAAGAAAGAAGCTGAACACGTACTAGTTCCAAGATATTGAGGGTGGCCCAGAGGCAGCCTTGCTCTTATCTTTAAACACCATATGTTGTCTTCCAGGTGACCCGCTTGTCCATCTCTTGCCAGTCAATCACTGATCAGCCCATCCAGCGACTGCCGAAGAGCTGAAAGCCTTGGAGTTGTACTCACTTCTTTCATCAATGCCCAAAAACCTCTCCGACGAGCCAGACGAGGAAACAAAAGCGCAAGCTGCCGCGACAAAGCGTCAGCAAGGCAGAATGAAGAACAAAAGGCATCTGATGAAGGTCGTGGAAGGCAGCCAAGTCCGAGATAGCGAGCCGCCCGAGGACGATGACTCAGAGCGGGCGATAAAACGGACGAAATCCATAGCTGAGGAGGTCTTACTGGTAGATGCGATGGACGAATCTTGAAACCTGATGCTTGCCATTGAAACCGAGCGGCGGGAAGATTGTGGCAACACTTGAGGGCGACCCTATATTGCGCTAGATCATAACTCAAAGAATGTGCAAATAATGGAACATCGATAGCAGGGGAACCAACGCGATGGTGGTACATGCGAGAGCGCAATGACAAGTGTAGTTGTGCGAAAGCATAAGCATTATATGATTTTGTATTGCTTTTTCTCCCATTCCGACCACTGATAGACGGGCAACGGGTGTCCCTCCGTGTTGAACACCCACTTGTCTAAGGGTATAATATCCTCCTCGCTGAAGAGGAGATAGAGGTACTTCAGAGTCTCAGCGAGGAAATAGCTATATTAGGGCATTCCTTCAGCACTGAATTCACTCGAAATTGTGGACAGCGAGCACTTGCCTAGGCATTTCATCGCGCATTGGCGAGGGCGAAGTGTCCACGGAGTTAATGCTCGCGTAACCCGACGTAGTCTTCGTCTCCTTCTCAATTGCCTGAAAGATATCCCATCCACGTTCGCGCCAGTGCACATCTCCGGTCGTCTTCCAGAGGATGAAGAAGCTCTCTAGCGTCTTTATGCCACAGTCAGCAACACTCGATAGCCACGCAAAAACAGCACACCTCAGGTCGTAACAAATATGAAGTCTTCCGCGCGGTGTAGTCCCTACCGCCCGCTGGCATTGCAGGAACCTCCCCCAGGCCTGGCGGTACACCACCTGGCCTTCCCGCTTCCTCCCATTCTTTCAAGTGCGTCTTCCAAAGGCCGGCCTTGATACCTCCTGCCCCTGGCCAGATGTCGAAGTGCATCTCGTCTGGGCCAAGACCAGTCGCCTGATCCGCGTAAGTCATGTAACACGTATATGCGAGTCCCTGCGCGGCCCACATGTGCCGCTCCTTTTCCTTCGCTGGGAGCTCAAGCGTGTGCGCTCCAAGCGCGAGCAGGCCCGGGAGAAAGCACGAGAGGTGCTCGAACGTGTGCGACGGGTTACCGAAGGAGATGTCAGTTACGTAGAGGAGCTTGCGCTTGGGAGAAAGGAAGAGGAGGTTATCGATGATGCCAGTGGCGGACTTGAGATCTATCTTGTGTCAGGAAAGGATGAGTGAAAGGTAGAATTCAGCTTACAGAGATCGCGGGACTTGGGCTCCGATTTGCCAGTCATGAGCCATTGTTTCAGGAGATATTCGTAAGCGCTGTCGGCGAAGGCACCGACGGAGAATTCGGCTGTGAGGTAAATCGTCAGCGATGCAACAGAACGATATAAAAAAGAGAACCTAACCATTTGAGGGGATGCCTTTCTCGAGATCCCATTTTGTAGGGAAAAGGCCTTCGGGTATAGAGGCATTGTACATGATTTCCATTACATGTTCCACCTGAAAAGCTTGTTAGTAGGTATTCATGGAGGCAGCAGGAAAGGAGATTGACCTTGTCGTAGTATTGGGTACGGCCTGTCAGATGAGCGAGGTATTTGTATTCCATTTGGCAGCTGAGAGCTTCGGCCCACAGGACATTTTGGCCGTTCCATCCTTGACGAATTCGACCACTAATCACGCTATTAGTGTGTGTTAAGTGCTGGTGTATTATGCAACATACTCGACAGTGTTCACGGCAAATGCGGGAAAGCCAGAGGTTGTGTTGAAAGCTGGGAGAAGCATTCCTCCTAGATCGTCGGCGCGACTCAGTAGCACGGGGTCTCCGGAAAGGGCATACGCGGACAGCAAGCCACCAAGGTAGCGAATGACAGTCTCAAAGAATGGCGCGTAATTAAACTGCGTAAATTGTTAACTGTGTGTGTTATATTGGGGGTGTCGGAGCGCATACCTCATTCAGGAAGAACTTCATGTCCGCGATTATTGGCATGGCGTCAAGAAATTCATCCTGCAGACCCATAATCCACATTGTGTCTAATCCATCTACTATAGATACGCCCCATCCGTTGAAGCTGTGGTTACAAATTGAATATCACACGACTAGCAAGCGTAGAAAGGACAAACTTGTCAGTCTTGCCGTTAGATACCGGAAGAAGCTCGTCTGCTGGTGATGCCAGCTTCAAGTAGCCCGACCAAGCATGAAGATATGCTTTTCGTACATGATCGGCGCGAATTGACCACTCCGACATTGTCTCTGTACCTTCAGGGCGGTTTGCTGCGCCCAATGGAGGTGATGGGGGCGGAGGGCGTAGCCGTGGGGGAGGAGGGCGCGGGCGCGAATGGGGTAATGATGAATCGCGGTGTTCGTCAAACTCAAGAGGGCCATGATCCTCCTCGAAATGGAGAGCGCCTGGCCTATGTCGGGGACCCAACGGACCGATCACATAGGGTACGACAAGCCACAAGGAACCCGCAAAGGCGACGCAATACAACAACCAGCGATAAGACTTTTTACTTAGGAAACTTGCGTCTGTTTGGCCCGTTTGAGACGACCGCTGGCGGTGGGTAGGCAGCATTACTACAAGAAAGCCAAGGGCGGCAGCAACGCCAATTTGGATCGCGAAGTCAGCCACGGCAGGCTGGCGCCTGGGGTATTTGGTAAGGTGTTAGAGACGTGGTGCCAGTGAATGTCAGTGTGAGACGAGCGACGGTGTGCTGGCCAAAGGAACCAGACCGCAATGGTTCAAAGCACAGTTGCGTCCTACCTCAGAAAGACCGAACATGATTGCGCGCCAAGCCGGGGGAAATAATGTCTTGTCTTGTGCGACGTTGGCCTTGTGCTACCAATCCACATACCCCCATCGGAGTCCACTCAATTTGCATACACCTCCGAAAATGCCTTTCTCCAAGGCGATGAGCACTCGCAAGTCCTCTCTTCATTTAAAGCTGCATATCTTATATTCGAAGTTGCTTATACATCGGAGCCATCTGATAGCACCACTGGTCCACAAGTACGCACATACAATAGATGCGAGGAACAGTAAATGAAATATGGATACAATTGATCACAACTTCTGTTAGAAGGACAAATAGCCGGAGTCACAGAATTAAGCAAAGAGAGATTAAAAAAGCAGCAGATACAATCCATCCTACGATCGCTCTCCTCCCTCCATTGCTGGATTGACTCTTGGCACTCGAGCCGCCAGTGCTCTCGGGAGGCACCGAGGTTGACGCAAAATCTCCGGCAGGAGCAGCAGTGGCAATGAATGCGTCCCACGCGGCAACCGTAGCAGTGGCAGCCTGAATCGAGCTTTGCGTAACACCGCTTCCAATGTATATGGGAGCATCGGCCTCGGGCATGATGTCTCCAGAGAGCGCGGCATCCTCGCCGCCCACAACACCCGACGAGCCGACAAAGCCAGTAAGATTGCTTCCAAATATGAACTCACGAGCGAACGTGTAAGCCTACGGTCCCTATCAGTCTACGAATTGGCCACGCAATTTTCGATATACGCACCGCTTGAGGTTGAGTGAACGGTACAAGGTGACCAGCGCCTTTGAAGAGTGCATACGTCCAATTGCGCTCCTGGTGAATGATCCCAGCGAGAGTGCCATCGTCGCTGTGCCATGGGGTGGACGGCTTGCGCGTGAAGCCTTGTATGCCACCGAACGTAGTATTCTACGGTCAGGTTAGCGCGCTGTCTTAAAACACATGTATAGACACACTTGTATGACCACTGACAGTGATACTTTAGCAACGGATATGTGGGGAAAGGCAATTTAAACGCACCTTCTGAGCCTCTGTGGGTCACAAGAGAATCGTCATTTCCTGAGAATATGATAATCGACATGTTGTGGTTCGTGGCGTTGGTAGCGAGTTCAGTCAAGAATGCCATTGGCCTGTTGTTCACATCAACATCCAAGCATGCATCTGAAGAATGCATCGCACTCACTCGACACTCGGATCGCCCAGAGCGGTGTATGCTGTCAAAACACAAAGAAAAACAAACATCAGACATACAACGGTGAAATAGTGGCAACCACGAACCGTTGCCAAAGGGGTAATCGATACTCTCCACCCAGTCAAAGCTCGTTGGCGCATGAATCGCAGTGCGAGTCCGATTGTCTGGACGTTGTGGTAAGATCTAATCAGCTGCTAATCAAGAATGTCCTGAACCAGTACTGACCATTCATGAATACGCTAGGGTCCTGAGGCGCTTGCGGATACAAGCCATCGGGGATGTTATACACATCAAATTCTGATCCATCTGCGGGTTGCAAGTCTACAAGCAAAGTCAGAAGTCAGAAAGGGTCAAGTAGATGAAAAGTAGAAGGTGCTTACTCCAGGGGTACGTATAGTTCACCGCATACGAGAGCAGTGCATTGTACAAATCACATCCATACCAGCTGTCAATCGTCCCATTCGAACGTCCAGTTAGATCCCGCTTCCTGATTTGATCCCCTAGGTCTCCTCGTTTCGCTAGACGCCCATTCACGTCCTCGACAAATGCTCTCTTGGAAACGTGCCTCTTAGCTGTCCCCGCTAGACCCGGGCCGAGAGGGTCGCTGGGCCCGATAAACTGCAGATCAGGGAAGTACCCTCCCGTCTGTGGGTACGTGAGGTTTAGATCGTACCCGCAGAGGTGTGACTGGTCTTTGAACCAGGAATAGACGGCCTCGTCGTAGCCTATCAGCTGCGGGTAGGTCTCAATGATGCTTAACTGGGGTAGGGTCAGTGTTTGCGGTAGAATGAACGGTAGCACAGTTGACCCACGGTGGGGAGTAGCTCAAAGGTAATGCCGGAGCCTATGGTCCCGTCGCCGATGGCAATCTTGGCGAGAGTTGTGGGAGGCCTTGTGAGGCCAAAATATGTCTTGGTGATGTACGGCTGTAAAGTGTCAACATGAGAATGTATGCATTTTCTGGAAGCTGAAGAACTGACAATATACGTTCCCGCATATGATTCACCCGTGAGATGTAGTGGCCGTTTGGCAAGCGACGGGAAGACTTTGACCAGGTTCTCAACGAAGTTCCACTGTGGGCTTAGATTAGTGCACAATCGCATGAACAGCGAGGGGAGCAGAGTACTCACAAAGTCGATTCCCATCTGATCTTCGTCCGCCACTGTGTCACAGCAAACACATAAACACATAAGCATGAATCCTAAGCATGTATATGGGTAAGAGCTCACCATATCCGGTCTTGTCTGCCGTAGAGTATCCAGTACCCACAGGTTGGTCGATCCAAATATAGTCAGCAAGCTTGTCCCAGCTGTAGTTGTTCGCCGTAACCGAGTAGTCATCGTTCACATGGATGGGTCCATTCTGTCATGTGTATTCATGAAGAGAAAGGTTTCGAAATAGATAGTGAGCGTACTTCAAGAGTAAATCCGGCCATACTAGATGAACCAGGACCTCTAAAGGTTTCTATTAGGATTGAACTTCAAGCAAGCATGACGAGCTAGGACTAACCCATTCAGCCAGATTCCCCAAGGTTCACCGATGCGCTCATTATCATTCGCCGTCAGTGAGCCATTCTCGTGCTCGACCGCCCAGCTTTAATCGAGTGAGACACCGAGGCTTATCAAACGCACGGCATACGCACAAAAATAGCGTGTCATTGGGATGACCAACACGTTGGACCGGCATATTCCCCGCGAAGCTCCGTGGCATAGTCCTAGCCAAATTGTCAACATCACAAGATAGGCAGGTTGATGAGAGGCGCACCATGTAACATTAGGCAAGGGATCGGTCACCTCGAAGTCTGCCAGGTGATTCGTGAAGTTAGACAGCTGTATTTGTTCAGACGGATATCCTCAGCACATACACTTCTGCCAGGCGGGTCCATATGAAGCATTGGGCGCCCCGGGGTAAACGTGTGGGTATGTGCTTGGTATGCTCTCATTGCTTTGTGCGTTTGCGCCGAGTATGAAGACCGACACCAGCAAACCGAAAAGGGCTTCCGTAGGCATGTTCGGTAGGGAGAAGGAAGATGAAAAGGTGTTGACGCGTCCGCGGATGGCCGTATATATGTGTGTGCTCCATTGGCTGGGTATCTTGATGCAAATGAATTGAGAGCTCGTATGTAAGGTGCTGCAGCTGAGTGCTGAGGGGACGGCATGACAACCGATACATCCGGCGCGATCAGAATGCAATCACCGGCCCGTGCGCCCATTTAGGGGCAGCCCCGCCTTTCACAATGAACCGACCTTGTTCTTTCATCCATGCGATATTTGAATTACAGCGCTCCTTGTCGGCGTTCTCTGCTACTCTCCTTGTACATTGTTGCTCAAAGGAGTGCTCGGTCAGATGGGCCGATCGTCTGAGGCGGTGTCTTGATGAGCCGCGATCGTGATGTTGGATAAACAATTGAACGCAATTCACAATCAACCTTCACCTAGCACTGAACTGAAGCTTAGAGCGCCACCCACCAGGATACTACGAAAGCCTCGACGACGATTGGAGGAGCAAATCAACGTACACAATTAAATGGTGCCCAAAGAGCCGCGTTGCCAAAATCCCGTGTGATCCACCTCCGAGCATTACACGTGTACACATTAGAAATAATAGAAACATGCAAACTCGACTATCAATGAATTTAATAAGAACAGGTTAGTGAGGTGGGCTAGATGTAAGTTTCGTGACTTTGCCCTTAAAATTGCACTCACAGAGGGCTTTGCTTCAAATATACACAAGAGATTTCATATAATTAAGCGGGATATCAAAACATATAACACAGTGTTTTGATTCACTAACACCAATTGTCACTATCAGATATCCTTCTGCATCTATACAGTGGGCTCTTAAATGTAATTAAGGGAGCACTGAAATGATTGCAACTGTGACTTCGGAACGTAAATGGAGGGAAAGCAAGCGCCTGCCAGTGGACGAATATTGAGAAAAGCACATATTCTGGACATACGGTACAGATGACGAACGCCTCGGAAGCCCGACCAGCTTAACTCAACTCCAGCATGGACTTGCATGGGTGATGACAGTGTCAATCATGAGGTTCTCCCAGGATCTGGGTGTGGTAGCATGTGCACATCCGAGTGGCCGGTAATTAAAAGGCATATTTACGGTTCCAATGCAAAAAGTGGCTTCGAGCGTTCTTCAAGTGGTGTGTGGCATTAGTGGGAATTCAGCAGTTTCTAGGCATTCTCGTGGGGCAAGGAGGTCGTGTCACGGAAGAGCAGAGCTTGTTTTCAACAATTGCGTTATAGCCTCTGTTTGTAAAGATAGATGCGGCAATTAGTAAAGTGAAATTCCGCTGCCCGCGGGTCTGGGTCGTTCAAAAATCGAGATGCGGCTGAGCAGTAATGTGCGTGCTAGTCGCTAACTTGCAGCAGTGCAAGAATCGTCATAGCCGTCGCGTGCCACGATCAATTTGAGTGCCCCACTGCTCGAGCATAAGTAGGCAATCAGCGATCACGGAGTTGACAAAGTCAAGATCGTGTTGCAGCGATCGACGGATGTCAATGACAACCGCCACAATAAGCCACAATCCCGATCATCCAGTGTTGACATGTTGACACCTAATGTCAAAAAGCAATCAAAAAATACAGATGTCGGAGACGGCACATGGCGGCTGATGGCAGACCGGCTATATGCGAGACCCCGACCCTATGGTCGTGGACGACGTAGCGAGGACACCGATGGTCGAGGAGGAGGCCCAATTATTTTGAGAGATGATGGATATGAACGTTGCCGTCGCAACAAAACCTTGCTATCCGTTGAAATTGAGTCTCCACCGTGTTTTGATAGTTCATTCTTTGGGTCTCATGGCCGCCCGGTCTCTTATATATATCACAGTGCTTGCATTGCGATCTTATTGTGCCTTCCAGAGGTCTCGACTGTCGTACTAAGTGCATTGATGATAGGAATTGTGTGATTATCGGGGCCGCTAGGTATTGGTAATGCAATTATAGTATAAGTATATGTTGTAGCCGTGTGTGTCCATCCATGTATTCACGGGTCTTGTGATATATGAACGTGAATTGCGTAGCAGTTACGCAAATCAGCAACAAGTACTTTTATATTGCATTGATCATTGCTACTCGGTCGTCGTTTGCAGCTTGTATGACATACGCCCCCGCGCACACACTCCTGTGTTTCTTCAACATTTATGCTGGGGTGCCTGATGGTGTATAAGTCACTGGAGCTCAGTTCAGAGTGTGAGAGTTGACATGTATGACTTTGCATGTGTTGATTGTATTATCAAATGTATTTCCACTATAACGAGGCCTATAGTTTCGCGCGCCGTGCTTGAAGCGGTGTGTCAAAGATAGGATAGCAGCGTCATCGAAGATGCCTGCTTGCAGGTGGTTCGTCTAAGACATTAAAGCGTGTTTGAGAGCGTCCGAAAGCCGGCAGTGCTTAGCAACTTGGAGGAATGTTTCTGGCCCTGCGAAAGGTTTTAGAATGAATACCTCAGCGCATACGTGTCGCAGTGCCACGTCCTTAGCCCTGCTTTGCTGCTCGTATTGTGTAGCGGATTGTCGATGGAGAGCACCGTTTGAATTCGGGGCATAGAGCTTTGTCGCAGCTTGGCCACGTGCACCTGCTGATGTCTGTTCGCGCTTGATATGTTCGCGCTTGGTCTGTTCGCGCTTGGTCTTTCTCGGATTGGCGGGTTTTGTCATGCACTGTCATCATTTTGTTGACCCCGAGATGTGCTGAATCAGCGGGTTTTTTCGACGTGTTGACTGCAGGCGTCGATTTGTCTGACCCATAAGAGATAAGTCGTTGTCTGAGATTGTGCCATCAGTCGATGCAATTGCGAGTTCGATGGCTGATATTATTCGTTACCTTTGCGTCATTTAGTATCGTATCATCGCTGAACATGAGTATGAAAGCGCTAGGTATTGCAGTTATAGAAACTTTGGAAGATGATTATACTTAAACGGTGAACACTGGAGAATCGGACGCATTATGGGTATGGTATAGCACCCGATGTGATCATCTTCCCACGCCCGAGCTCATGTCGTCTACTTCTATGTCGTTACCGATAGTGCGGAATACATTGGGTCAATATCTTGAAGGTGCAACTGGTCAACACTCGCAGCCGCCATACAGATATAATTGCTATGTTTATCGTGATTTATCTCCGTGGGTGGCTTGATATAAATCGGGTGACGTACAGGTACCTGCTACTTATCGATGGCTGTTACAGGTTGTCGTTTGCATGTACCGCCCGTATTTGGGGGTGGAGGCGGTTGTATGGCATGACGAGCCACCAAAATGCTGGCACGACTATCGTTGGAGAGGTTGTGTTTCGTCAAAGTCATCTGGCTCGGCTATGATTGCGCGCATTTCTTCAATTAGGCGCGTTTATCGAGCATTGTATATCATCTCAATTTGTTTAAATTGATACCATGTGCTGTTAGATGCAATGCAGACGGGCGGTGAAGAGCGCGAAAGGCTTGAAGTGATACCTAAATATGATCTCAAACTTGTAAACTTGTGAGGTATTACACGGTCAGTCATATGTAATGTTGTGCTACTGGTTTGAAGCGCCTGAAGGCCGACGGTGCGTAGTCGTCTCCCGTAGTCATCGCGTAAGGTGTGAAGCTTGTGAAGTGAGTCGTTGACGACGGTGCGTGGGACATAATATTGCGCCAAGCCTGTGGCGTGAGAGTTGTTGCGAGTGCACCCGTACGTCGGATTTTGCAACGGTGCGTGTCGAAATTTTGACTATCTTTCATTTGCCACTGTCTGCTATCAGCGAGGTCTGAAATTTTTATAGGTGCGCAGGTGTGAGGTCCACCTTGGTGTTGAAAAGATAAGTTCTATCTATATAAATTTGCTAATTACCTATGGCCAGATCTAAAGTTCAAGATATATATCTCTCAGCGACGACGGCTTTCATATCCATGTTGCGCAGCATTTCCTCTTTCACTTGGCATATTTCAATATTTCAAAAGAGTTTCCTGAGCGATGCAGCATGTACTGTTTGTGAGGGAGAGAGCTGTCGGCTGAACCGCGCCGGCGAAACACCTCGTACCGTTACGAACTGAATGATTAGTTCGTTGGCGCGCTTACGAGTCGATGTGCAGTCAATTGTTTGGCTATGTAGAGCTAAGTATACTCACATAAGTGCTGATTTGTGAGTCCCAGGTCACGAGGGGCTGAAGCCTGAGTCTACTTCGGTTCAATCCAAGTTCGACGAACAGGCCGGGCTTCAAAGATATCAAGTATCAGTCCTTCGTACCAGCCAATCTCTGGGCGTCAAGGGTAAGCTCGGTCCGCACGGCAATACGTCACGTCTCGGTCAGTATTCCTTAGTCCACGTGCGGTGCTATAAGCTTTGTTCACGATACGCACAGCGAAGTCCTCTATTCGATTGACATATGCTGCCAATTTTCAGGGCTATGTGGTCACGGCGCACTAGTTACAGTAATCGCTCTCGATTTGACTGGGGAATTTGAGTGGCAAATACAATTTAGGTAAGGGTTCCTTCTCGAAGCTCTCGATTTGCATGCGTCTGCTTTGCATACTGGCTGTTACCAGCATGCTGATTTTTTCTCCCCGGGCAGCGCAGGTTTGACATATGAGTGACGACTGGCTCGGATAATCTAAACATCGGCAACCACCATTTAAACAGTGGAATTGTGCACGAACAAGTCTTTTACGTGATGATGCCATGGACATTGCTGACGAGCTTCGCAGAAAATATACAAAGGCTACTATGCTACTAAAAGGAAACCGCATATGGGCCATGTGTTGGCCTGTCTGCTACTGTGTCGTCTAAAATAATCGTCATGTTCCGCATTGGCACCTCTACGAGGTTTTTTTTTTGCACTATGCAGCATCGTTGGGCACCTGCGGCTTCTGGAATAAGGGCACAGGTGGAAAATCTGAGATTATCGGCGTTGTACTTGCCCGAAGTGTCGGGACATTGATGGCATACAGGTCATGGCTGGCCAACTTGTCGGAAATCCGCTGGAGTTGCGACAGGGCTATCACCTATTCAAGGGCTCAAAGGGGTTCAAGCGTTTCGTGAAAGCATCCTATTCGCCGTGACCAACCGAAATGGATGATCTGCGCCGTGGTGCTGCCATTAAGGCTTGTCTGTGTGGTCTCACCGCTTAGCAAAGTGAGTCCAGTGCACTGGTCATCAGAGTCTTTCAGATCTAATATTTTACATCGGTTACCTGACATTAGCCTTGTAGATGTATAAATTCCAACAAACAGGTGCGGGCGACTCGCGGAAACAATTTTGGATGCGCCTCATCTCACGGTCTGGATTATGGTTTACATCGTGGCTTTTATTGCTATCTACAAACCCGATCCGTATAAACCAGGGTTCCATACATTCAAAAAACTAACTCCGTACTCTTAAAGAACGAACTGCTACGCACCGACTGTCACTGCATTTAATCCGCGTTCGCTATCCCTGATACCTGATAAATTGGTATGTGCATCTTGACCGTTGTTTCTTGTCCAATGTTCGAGAGCTAATTTTGCGTGTGCCAGTCAACATCGACATCGACAGTATAGTTGGCGCACTCTCGACTACATTGTTCGTCGCCTTCCAGTAAGAGTTGTCACCTGTGGTTTCCACTTTCCCGTCGCCGGTGTTGATATGTATTCACTCACTTCATCCGTGGTTCGTCGATTCTGTTCATACACATTTTCATATTTAGTCATTGAAACTCAACATATCAGCATTCGCCTTTACCTCGCAGACCGTTAGGGAGATATATAGAGCCCAACCTCCAGCTGTACGCAACTGCAATGGAACTGGAGCGTAACTCCGCAGTGAAAAAGGAGGATAGTGACGATTGTTTCATCGAAGATATCACGCATTCAGTTGGTTGTTCGACACCAGCTCCGTTCGAGCACTTGGTGCCACCCACAGAAGTTCCTTTGCGGGCTACAGGAGCGCCGCGAGACATGCGCAGGATGATGAATGTTTTCAGACTCAATCCATTTGCCATCCATCATCGTAACGGACGACGTAGGCGTGGGGCGTCCGAAGACGAAGTAGCAGGGCCGTTGACTGAGGAGCCGACATGCATGGAGTACCAACTCATTGGATATCAACACGACGGCGGTCATGAGAGGGAGATGCTCAGCCATTCACCGGGGGGGTCATTGCAAATCCAAAAAGTTGACGAAGACAACGGCAGTTACGGGCGTGGAAGCGACGATGACATGGATGGTTCACCACGGTGGCAAGTCGCCGACTGGAGCTCTCATTCATCTCACTCTTCGCTGGCGGATACGAGCAGGCGGGAAGGGCTGGAGTATATCGGGGCGATGGCTGGAGCGCAATGTCGTACGTCGTAACAATTCTCGAATATCCGCATTGCATTGATATTGTCCATATGTAGCTTTAACGCCTCACGACGAGGAGCCATTTTATCTGCGATCGCACTATCAGCAACCCGAATGCTCATACCAAGGACCTCAAAGATCACGGACCCCCCCCGATTTTCAATCATCGCATACGTCTTATGTGTCATCGCCGTCTTCTTATTCACTACCCACATACGTCGGTAGCAGGCCGTTCAACCGCAACAATTTCGGCCATGTACATCGAAGTCCCCTTGAAAATCGCACTGTGCATCGGCCAGCCCCAATTTTTGCTCCGTCATTGTCAACGACGTGGTCGGTGTCTGGCAGATACTCGGACCCGGACCTGGGAATTATCTATTCGGGTGCAGGTCCAGCAGCCGATGGTTGGGATGGAGCTTCAGCTATGCAGATGCATAAGCTGTAAGTAGCTTGGGGTGGTGTACATGCGGTGTCGTGGGGTGTCCCTCCCCTCTCCCGTCCCTGACGGCGAAGGGGTTATGAAAGAGATAGTCGTGTGCGAATTGACACAGATACACTAGCATCATCTTCGTTTGTATATGCTAGTAACGCTAATAATCGGAATTCTTAACCCTTCTTTGTACGAACACTTCCGAAGCAAAATTTTGTGGCTTTACTGTGTTGAAGTTGCGGCAATGTGCTTTCATATATACAGATTGGGCACGTTGTTTGATAAGTAATGGTCAGGAGCATACCATTAGAATTGCTATTAACATGACTGATTTCGGTCATGCAAAAGTCATTGTCGCAACGATGAGTATTGCATGAATTTGGTGAGCACAGCAGCTGCTGCGCCTCAGGAGGCCTCAGGTAGGCCTCGGAATTAGTCGCCTTACACGTGCAAAGTAACAGGGGCTTTACTCTGAAGTTAATCTCGGGGAAGCCCCGGAAATGTGTTTGTACGCACATGTGACATAAGAAAAGTTGAAAGTGCATGGTGAATCTTTTGACCTCGTAAGCGGCTGTGAGCTGCTGTAATAACTAGATGCACATGGGAGTAAGTATCGCCAGTTCCTTTGCTACATACGATTATTATCATTTTGCAGGCAATCCCGGTTTGCTCGTGGTGCTGCACAGCTTCAATAGAGTCCGCCGCTTCAGGGATCGGCTTCCGG
Source organism: Athelia sp. TMB (assembly GCA_014898675.1). NCBI lineage: Eukaryota > Fungi > Basidiomycota > Agaricomycetes > Atheliales > Atheliaceae > Athelia > Athelia sp. TMB. Next base: position 122,930 of record JACXVL010000033.1, read on the forward strand.
CAATTGTTGGTTCAACTTTGGTATCGTATCGCATCGTTTCTATAAGATTGCATGTTCTGAGACGGCTTGTATTGAACGATAAGTACAATTAGTTGTGCGTACGCGGACACGGTGATCGCAAATATAGCAGTGCGCTCGCACCGTATTCGTATATTCGTTTTATCAATGTGATTTCACATAGCATGTCGAGAAACATATCAGACAATTTTTCTCATTTGAAACTATTCGAAACACTGTTAGTGAACCGCAGAAGCGATAAACAATAGATCACGTGCCTTCGGACCGAACACCTTCCGAGGCTGCCAATTTGAATCAGACGCTCGGTAGCGTTCACCTCTCATGTCATTAACCACGCGGTTCCCTATCAGGCATTGTATCTTCCATCACTTGACACTTGCTTTGTGATCACCATTAACTTGATTTTGGACTTTTTATTATTGCTGGTTCTGTCTTCAGACCTGTGATCTTGCTGTCGCGATATCATTACCGTTTGTGTCGCATCGCTCGCCCTCGATTGGTGTACTCCCTGGCCGAAATTTTCAATACAGAAATTGTATATTTCTTTGACACGCAACTTGAAGGCTCACCAGATAGATGTAAGCTCATGCTTGTCAGTCCATTTCGCACATGGTTGACGGAATGGTAGCTATGGCCGGTGCCTCTACGTATTTTTGGAAAGAGGACCATCTATTTGTCACTCCCAATGCCAAAGGACCACCTCCCGCTGCGTTTGCAGAATTGGAGTTGTCGATAAACGATCCGCCTTCTGCGCAGGAGTCCCTGAAACTGCGGTTATCAAGCAACAAATACCCCTTTTTAGGGTTTGTGATGGTTAAACCACGATACTCGCACATCCTCCTTCAACGATTGAATTACACTTTCAATAATCTTCCTGTTTCCGTTCAAAACCGAGAATGGGTATTGGATGGTGATTTAGTGCGCCAATGGGCAGAACTCGAGTGCTCTTTGATCGAGATCACTAATTTTTTATTCAACCGTTTCCAAGTTATGCTCCCGGTGGACGTGGATTTCTTCCCTTTCCCATCTTCATACGGTTTTGCGCATGGCCGTCCGAACGAAGTACAAATGAGGAAAGTCGCCATGAAGGCACGTGCGGCATTTGGGCCGCTGATGGCTCTGTGCTCCTATATGATTGCATTGACGCCCTCATTTACAATCGAAAATCCTCCTTGGGCAGCCAGCTTATCAGACATCAAAGGCTCCATCAAGATCCCTCCGGCTTGGTTGACGGAATTTTGCACCTGTTCAATAGCCGACTTTACAATTGGCAACCCGCGCGTGGGCGTGGTTTTTACTCCTGACTGTCAGTTTTTGGAGTATGTGCCGAACTTTGTCCGTGCCAATGTTCCTGTTTGGATATTGTGGACGCAGTCTGAGTGGTACTCGAAGGTGCCCACAGTCAAACGATACTGTCCTCCGACAGATGACGTCCGGCATGCCTATCTAAATAGGGCCATTCCACAGGAAGAGACCCCTTGTGCGTATGATGTTGGAGATATAGGCCCTTTGGAAGTTCCTCCCGATGTTGAGCGCAACTCGCGGCAAATAAAGGGCGAATCGCCGGAGGTTTTTTTTGCTAGAAGAGATCGCGACAACCGCATAACAATAGCAAAGGAGACGGCGGCAGCATGCCAGGCCCGTAGACAACGAGAAGCAGCTGCTCGCGGACACCAAATGCCAGGCTCTCGGGGTGCAATGGTTTTCATATGGGAGCAGGAAGGTTCCTTTTGGATACGCAGGGCGCTTGGCAGACAACACGTGCCGGCTGTATGGCCTGACATCCCTGACAAAACACGTCGGTATGATGGATTTTCGGACGAGTGGGACGTGTATCCTATGTGGGATGCTCCTGCCGTCATGGATGGTGAAATGCACGATGCGACACATTCCGTCGTTGGTGCGTCAGAGGAACCCGCCGCATCCCCTCCCCAGAATGCTATTCTACATCATTTACCGTCTGTCAAGGCGGATTATTCTCGAGACCTGGGCGAAGCTTACCGTGGTCGAAAAAGAAATGATGAACCACATGTCATCGAGGGCTTAGAAGCCATTTTGAAATACCGCTATGGTTACAAGTTCTGTCTCTGTGGCCCAGATCAAGCCGTTAAGCGCATCAAGGCAGCGCAAGACTGGAATGGGGCGCGAAAGGTTCTATGCGATTTAACATCGTTATGGAAAGAAGAAAATCTGCAAGATTGCGTTATCAACTTTGTCAACTACGCATTGACGTCTCGTGTACCTTCGGCTTTGTGGGATTTCGATTTGTCCAGCGATTCACCGATAAACCCGAATGGCGAGCATGTACGAGTTGTCCGGCTGCAAAACCGTCAATCAGTGAAATATGAGATTGTTCCGACGTCGTCTATAATACCTCCCGGAGGCGAAGCACCTTGGAGGTTGCTGGTTGATGACCCATTGACTGCGTTGGAATGCGTTCGCAGATCAACGTCTCAGCTGAGCAAACAAGATTACGTATCTTTCTTCCTTGATACTGGTCGTCCATTTAGCACCCAAGCTTTCGTTCATCCTCCGCCACCTCCTCGATTGCCTCCTGCAAAGACGCGTTACTCTCAAGGTGGTCTCGGAACACGTCCTGCACAGTATAACGCTACAAACCTCGACTATCTTGCCTATGAAGCGAAGCGAGATGTATTTCTTTTATGCGATAGGGCGCGTGCAGCTGTTATGAAAGGCGGCATTGTTTGGAGGCTCACAGTCCATTCTGTGAACCCAGATATTGTATTGTACGGTCCTGTGGATTTGGGAAGCGGTGTTTATTCTCGTAACGATGGTGAAATTTACGGGTCTTGGGATGACGAGCTCACGGAAGATGAACTTGATCTCGTTGTAGGAGTGTATAAGGTATTCACTGGTAGGCTCTCATATTACTGTCTGGGTTGGCTGAGAGCTCATACGCAACATATTGGCAGGGTACGGAAATCAGCAGATGGATGCTTCTTGGTGGCCGAAGCACAACATTTGGAGAAATTGCACCCTCGATATTGGATACTGGAGTGTTACCTGTGAGCAGTGGTTTCAGCATCGTTTGCAAAAAATCCGGGAGAACGGAACTCAGCTCAAGACAGCAGCCGAGTGGCGAGAGGCATTGAAGCTGAACAAACCGGCACGTCGGTTTACTGACTACCTTAGTGACAAGGCTGCCCATGTTTTCCCTGATTGTGACCAATAATTGCAATTGTTATCATGCGTGTATTTGAAGGGTGACTATTACAATTTCCAGATAAATGGTTGTATACGGCCTTAAGTGAAGCTATAATAACCCGCCAGGAACTTTTCTTTAGTTTCTTTTGCGAGCTTCAATAATCGCTCGTCTTCAACGCGCAGATGTTCAGACGGGTGTTTAGTGAATATTGAATGATCGAAATCACGTAATAATCGAATAGTGCTGCGACCGCGACCTCTGGAAAGTGCCACATATGCATTGAAAGGATTGACCGGCAAGATTCTAGTGGGTCCTATGTCGATTATGACACATTCTAAAGTCTGCCCTTGGGCTTTGTGGTCTGTAAAGGCATAAGCAGCAAGTATAGCGTGCTGATGTCTTATAACAGATGTTGTCTGGTTTCCGTGATGAGTCACTAGGAAAGACTTTTGTGCAGGAAAAATGGGTATGAGCCCTTCGGCGAAGCCGGGAATTTTGACTTTGCTGGGCTGCATCGGCTTGAAAACGAGCATTGCAGGGGGGTATTTCAACTGCACGTGTCCGGTGCGTTCATCTTTCACGATCGGAGGTTCTCTTATATCAAGAGTTATGCCCTCGATTGTGCCTCTGGATCCATTTGCGAGGTCGGCTTCGGTGGCTGTGTTGAGGAGCACCATGGCTTTCATACCGACAGCTAGTTCGAGTACATGAGGTAGCTGCCCAGTTTTTTTTATGTTCAGTTTGGAAATAGCATGTTGCTCCCACATGTCGCATTTCCGTGCAGTAGCACCGACCACGTCTTCTGCTGGCGCCCTGTACAGTGTGTGCCCCGTGCGATCGCAGTGTTTTTTCATCGATGCACTGTTCCATGCAGCTCGTACCGCGTTTCTAGGAGTTACCAACACGGCGTCGCACCAAGGTTCTTCATCAAAATCCGGTGTGTTCTTTCCATCCTCGGTAAGTATGAGGCTCTTTAGTTCCTTGATGTCACCTTCTGTGCAATCACCTTCTGTTTTATACGTCAGGAACTGCAAGAACTTCCGGCAATGCTGCACACCTCTCAATCTCTGCAACATGTCTCTCCATACTGGATCTTGTATTCGGTTTTGTTTTGTGAGGTTTATGACAGTGACGAATTGTTCGTATAGCGTTTTGCCGACTATGGACGTCGTACGGGTGTTCGCTGGGCAATACAATGCCGATGGGGCTCTCCCGACAGGAGGAAATTGATGAAAGTCTCCCATCATGAGCACATTCAATCCTCCAAATGGAAGTGTCGAGTTCGCAATACCCTCTCCGGCTCGCACTAACCCTGTCACTTGAGACAACAGGGTTAGCATATCATGTGTGAGCAAACCAACTTCGTCTATGGCAAGCCAGGATATATCTCGAATGTTTCGGATTCTTCGGTCCTTTATGTCCCTGCCGCTCTTACTAGTCCACTCGCTGTCCTGAGGATTTGCGAGTGCAGGGAGTCCAGCAAAGAAATGCAGAGTAGTGCCGCCTATGAGGCTTGCAGCTACGCCTGAAAGGGCCGTCTTTGCGAGCAGTTCACGCTTGCCAAGCCCCTTGAAGGAATCAGTCAGTGCGTCAACGAATCTGGATTTTCCCGTCCCTCCCGGTCCCATAACACTAATCAAGAGCTGTGGCGGTTTCCCGCCGGATATGTGGCTTTTGAGGTGATTCAATACGATGTCGTGAGCCATGGCTTGTTCCTCGTTGAGCGGTTTGTAATGGTTGGGTTGAAAGTCAGGTCGCTGCATAGGCTCAATGGATGGAGGAACCGGAGGTGCATTTTGTGTGCTGTTACGATTAATATGTGCTTCCAATTCATCTTGACCAAGGGGCTGTTCAAGTTTAACCCATGCTTTCACCAGCTTGGCTAGTTTGGGATAAGTTTGCATGTCTTGTGAAGTTGCGCGTTCGCATCCGCGATGTCGAGCTGTAGGACGTCCCAAGTCCTCTTCAAAGAAACCTCGCTCATAAGCAATGGCCATAGCAACATCTGCGAAGAGTTCATCATCTTGACAGAACCCCTCCCGTCGGATACCGTCGTCTATCTCATCTCGCGTTGGTTCTTCCATCTGAAACAACGGAATTCTCGAAGTTTCTGGTTGATTCTCTACTATGTCATCTTCCTCGCGTTCGTAGCCTCCTTCCCCACTTTCCTCAGGTGCATCACGTTTCTTACGTGCTTGTTCCGCACAGTCATATGCGTATTGCAAATTGTCCATTATGTCCGTTGTGTGGGTATTTGCACTTAACATGAAGTTGTTGAACAAGTCGTCGAGGGGTATTCCAGGGCTCGCGATTGTCTTGATGTCCCTCCAAGGCGTCAGGAGCGCTAACATGCAGGATTTGTACACGCTTTCGGTTTCTTTGTTCTTCCTGTTCGGAACATATTCTCCTATAAAATGAGGCATCATTTCTGACGATGCGGTTCGTATCACCCGACAGCGACCTTCATGGCCCGTGTCCGGTAAGTAGTGTATGCGTGTGTTGGGTGGTCTTCCTACGGAGTTATTGCTATTTTCTGGATCCCTTCCAGATACCAGTTCTTTTCCTTCCCAGGTAGATAGCAAGAACTCGAGAAGACTCATGTTGGCCAGGGCATGTCCACGGTCCATGTAGGCCTTTATTTCGTCTTCTATTCCTAAGCCACCATTCCCAGGAACCAAAGTGACTATGTCGTTATCACCATCTTCATTGAACTCGGGCACTGCAACCGGCGCATTTGAATTACGTCTAATAGATGTCAGTTATGTTTGTGGATACGTAGTCAGAAGGACTCACTGTACATGTTGTGCTTGTACTTGTCGTATAAGTCTGAGCAGGTCGCGCAAATAAATATTTACAAATTTATCTGACAGAAATCGGTCCCCCCACCCCATCAGGTAGCTTACAACTTCTGGAGCGGAGAACTCTTGCTCCCGAGATAAAGTGTTAGCACTTCGTGACAGTAGCTTTTTGTTCAGCGCGTGTATGTCATCAGTGCGATGCTCCACTTTTCGGTGAAATGCGATTTTCTTTGCCAGTAGAGCCGAAACGTTTGATGATCTTGCCTGGCGCTTGGCTACATACATCGCAAGGTAGAATGATATGTCTTGTGTTTCATGGCCATTCGTTATGAGCTTGATATCTTGGTTGGCTCTAATACACTGCAATATCGTCGGTTGCCAGCTGTTGAGGTACTGGCAGTGACGTTTTGGTCCCCAACTTCCGTCCTCGTCAATGTAACTATTCGGAGAGAGCTCCCATGGCGCCTTCCGTTTGCAGACCAATTTGTCTCTCCGAACTACAAGACATGTTGCAGCTGCACATTCGTGTAGCTGCACAGCGCGTGCAACTGTCGATTCTGCTTCGCTGGCCTTCCTCTCGTAGTCTGGCTTTCTGGGGTCGACTGGTCTACTGTATGCCACACCTTCAACACGGGGCATTTGTTTGATTTGCTTCGCATTTGCTTGGTGAATGTCGGCGTGGACATTGGCGGCAATGAACGCTGCTACTTTATTTCTGAAACTAACAGTCTGTAGTGCAGCTTTCATCTTCGCCGCAGTAGGAGCATCTTTCAGCCAGCAGAGGATATGTAGATGAAGGGTGCCTCTGCCTTGGGCTTCTACAGTGCCAATGTACGCCGCCATTTCACCAAATATTCCTTCCTGGCGATGTATTGGTCCTGACTTAGAAGCGGAGGGTTTTATACCAAATAGTTCTTCCAGAATAGCTCTGATTACGTGGTGGAAAAATTTGGCTGCGGCATATGGATCGTCGGCCAGATTTTGGGTTCTTGCGTTGCTTTTCGGTCCATTTGTCTTGTCGAAATTGTCGAGATCTATATCTTCTCCTGCGAAGACTTGTGCAATGGGATCATTGGTATCGGACGGATTGATTGTGATCCACAAGGATGGAGGTCCGCGCATTGTGGTGACACCTTTTATCTGTCCTCTGATTCTCATGCGTGATTCGTCGGTACCCATAACCTTGGCGCGCAATGCCGACATGTGTCCCCGAAGAGCCTTTATCATAGGACTCGAAAATGGCAATTTTCTGCTCTCTTCTTGCGCGGCTTTCATGAGGTCAGCAGGTTTGATTGCTCTGAATGCTGCTTGGTTATGTATGAAGTCTTTCCGCCGCACTTGCAGTGACGCAGAAAAACTGACTTGGCGCTTCTGTATAACGCCAAATGCTTGAAAAATGAAAGAGATGTCCTTGCGGAAACCCTTGGATGGTTGTTCCAACAGGCATGCTACGTGGGCTTGATACCCTACGGAGATAGGCCTGTTTGTTTCGATGCCTCCTGTAGCTCTAGGCCATAAACAAGGGTATGCGCCCATCATGTGATTCGGGTTATCTGCTGTTCCAATGGTTCGTTGGCCGTCTTCGTCTACTCGAGGGTATTCATTTACGAAAGTGTTTCCTCTCTTTACTGCAAAGCCGTCCAGCACGTCTTTTGCGCCCGTGTTGGCAAGCGCATGAGCGAGAACTTCGTTTTCGCCCATGTATGTTGCTCCGACATCCACCACTCCAAGAGATTGAAGTGGTATCACGGCGGGATCTACGAGGCAAATGTCATTTGGTTGTTGTCGTTGGAAAACAATTGAAGAAGTACCGTAGTTTACACCGTCATTTTCTTCTGCGTCATGATAACCGAATGGTTGAACACCTAAGTGATGTTGGTTCATGATGTCATATGATTTGCTAGGGCGATTTACCTGCAGCGCTTGATGTCATTTGCGAATACATATCCCTAGTAATGAATTCTGGGGAGTCCACATCTTCGTCTTCTGGAACATAGCCACTGTGCTCTGCGTGAAGAGCATCGACATCAGCTGAATATCGAGTTGCGCTGGTGATTTCCGTTGGTATGTTGTCTTCATCAATGGCCGCCAAGCGCTCAGGAGAGATGTGATAGTCTCGATACAACGGATTGTTTGCTATCAACCATTGTAGGGCTCGTAACACGCGCAATCTGCGAACACGCAGAAAACCAGGCATCGAGCTTTCTGGTATGTTATTTGGGCCAACGAAAGTGACACCTATTGTTGAAGCCAGCAGTCTGGTTGGATGCGGCAAGCTGTTTCCTTCGATCATACCTGCGATTTGTTGCAAGTCGAGCCGATAGGTGGACACATTACCGCGTAATCCTTTGTTCACTTCTTTTCCTGCCTTCTTTTTGGGAAATAACTTGACTATATAGGCGACAGGGAAACAGAGGGAGATGAGAACCCTCTCGGGCAGTGTTAGAACTTTGAGATCGAAAGGTATGTCGCCTATCCACATGCCATTAGCAAGGGAAAGCTGTGGGAGTTTGGCTTGTTTCATGTCTCTCAAACAAGTATTGCAAATCGACCCAGTTGGGTTATTGGGCATGCCGGTGATGGCTTCATTGTGTAGTAGCATTCCTGCGATTAATACATGGTCCTTGTGAGGTTCGTGTGGCGCTAATATTCCTCGGTTTGGAATATCCTTTATGCCAACTTTTGTCGTTTGGACTTTCTCGACTTCTCTTGCGCATACTATGCACGTAGCCATGAGGAGAGCAGTATTTGATGTACGATCGATGAAGCGACTTATGCAGTCCTCCAGCACTTCCGCATTGGGAACTGTCATGAATGCTGAATGCACTAAGTCGCTGTTTTCTTCCATTGCCACGTCGGGGTCTGGCGCATGATCATCGGGTAAGACGTCACTAGGCCGTCCCCCATCGCCCATACCCGGTGCTTGATGCCATACGTGTTCTCTGCCACCTTCCAGATCAATGTCCATGTCGATTTCTGAAAAATAGAGTGAGATCTATAGACCATGTTCGATTATTTGCTCACCAGGTTGAGTCAGGTCGTTCACTCTCGCATTGACTATAGCATCATTGGCGCGATTATTTATGGGCCCTGCTGCTCTAGCACGTTCAGTTGTTACCACCGGTGGGTGCAATGCAGCGTCTCGGACTCTCTTTTGGAGGACAGGATCGAGTTCTGCTACAGTTTGTAAAAGATGTTGACGACTTCGTTTATCGCGCCTTCCAAATGGGAAAGAACCAGCAGCCTTCATTATTTCCTTCATGCCAAGTTTCCGCAGAACATGCTTGACCGAGGAACCGTCAGAGAATACCGGCATCGAGCTATCCATGACAGTTTTGTAACCGAGGTGCTCTCGAAGTAGTGTAAAGTTTGGTACTTTTCTATATTGAGTTGCAGTAAACTCCCAAAGCTGCCAGTTCTAGGCGCCAGACCCTCGTTTTTTGATCGATATTCGTGCGGGTCCTGTAACGTCGCGATTTCGGAAAGCAAGATCTCAGATATACGAAAATGGTGCGTAATGCGAAATTTCAGACTCCGCGTAATTGTATGCGTGCAGAGCCACTGCCAGGCACATATGGAGTTCGCAGTCACGTGAGTACAGGGCGCAATATCTTCCAGTATAAGCATCTCCACAGGTGTTGATTTAAATCCACAATCCCCCTTCTCCCTCCCGTGTACTTTCTTGTCAACATGGCTACCCATGACACTAAATTCGATCCTGTCACATATTCGAAGTACCTCATGACGCTTGCTAACTACGCAGGCAGGCCTGGCTTCGTACAATCTGTCGGATGGGATCGCGAAGAGAATTCCGATGTCCTCGTCGATAAGAATTCCAAGCGGCTTGCCGTAGTAGTAGTCGTCGGTAAAGTCAACGTAAGCAAGATGTGGTGCGGGCCTGTTGGGAATTTCGCATCGGCTGGCACTTTCAACACCTTCGAAAAGGCCAAATTTCAATTCACCATCAGCTGCCCGGACGAGCCCGCGTTGGCATCGGAGTATAACAAATCGCGCAAAGTAATCATTGCTCTGCAAAGGGATATTGCGAAGACGGCGAAACAGGAATATCTCATGGTCAACGACGACAACGACATGAGATTCGGGCAACCAGTATTCGAGAAGAGGACCAAGGTAAATCCTTTCCTTGGCGTCGAGTCTATTTCTCATGAAGCTATACACTTAGCCCGTTGTCAATATGCCAAGGTTCGCTCCGAAAGGCAATTACGGCGTCGATGGTGCGGTCCTTTTGGAAACCCTTTACTCGACTACTCCTCCTCCAGATGCCCTTGATTCCGACCACGACTCGACTGGCACTCTTGAAGGTATGCATATGTTTTTTCGACCATCTGCAAATGCTTATCGCTTGACAATAGATGACGAACAGGCTGGGAAGCTTGACGACACAACCAGAGACTATGCACAATACATCCCGAGCGGTTTGCAGAAGAAATACTACGATCTCATGAAAGACTATGCAGTCACACCCCTGCGTCTCTTTAGAAACTCGGGCCAGTATGTTCCACCAGATGAAGCCGAATCCGTGTTGCAGGGTGCACTCGCCGCGGTTCATTTCTCCATCAGACACTACTGGATTAGAACTGCTGCGCCTCCGTACGACACGTTCTCCGGTACCATGGAGCAAGTCGTGTGGTTGAAAGCCGGCTCACGAAGACTCGTCGATGGTGACTATGGTAAACGCAGAAGCCTTCATGACGGTCCCATCCAAGCCCCATTGATCAACAAAGCTTTCAAGTCAATCGCGGGCTCATCGGCAGGAAGCCTGTCTACACACCGCGCGAAGGACGGGAGTTCCGCCGAGGTACGTTGGAGTGCTTTCTGTTGACAGCGATGATGACAGAGCGTGTTCACTTTCGCTTAGAGCAGCGTCAACGCATCGGCATTGCCCGCTTTTGAATCATCCACGTCTCCTATCGCCCACACAAATATTGGTGAGGTGTCAATGCCCGCGCCCGCCTGCACCGAAAAGCCGTCGTTACCAGTCAATTCTCTCCCAACGTCACTCGACGATGCAACAAGTTCACCGATGGTGCAGCTGACTGGAAACCCAATCGCAGGGGCCGCTGGTGCAGGACCAGCCCAAATGATATTGCCTCAGTCGAACGCTGGATCCGCTCCCATCCCTAGTGCGACTGATAGTTTGGTGGCTACTTCTTCATTGAACAACAATGTCGACGTCGAGACGGGTGTCACGATCGCTGTTGCCACGGCCCCTACGTTTTCACCAGTTCCCAATGACGATTCAGTATTGGCCGCAGCGGACGAAGCACTTTCCACTACCGTTATCAGGGGCCAGCCAACAGTAGCTACCTCGACGGCAGAGGCTATCAGGCTGCCACAACATGCGCTATTTTCACCTGTCCCAAGGTCAAGTTCCGTTGGACGAGAAGTCACTGGAGAGACCGCAGGGTCATCCAATACTGATGTTCCACCGGACATCCAGATATCGAGCGAAGTGGTGAGTATTGACAGAACTGCTTTTTACGTTCAATGTTTGATTGACTATAAATTCATAGAAAGGAAAGGGTCCAAGCAACGAACGCAAGGTCAGAACAGAATATAAATCGTAGAGCGTTTGCTTACTCAGTTATGGTTACACCGTAGCTACAGCGCACCCTTAGGTCTAAGGCCTAGTGAAACAGATACGCGGCTATCCATTGCTTTCGAACCGTACAGTACATCGTCAATGACGTCTCTCATCTTGTATTCCGTCTCAATTATGCTGCCCCTTGATAGTGATATTTGCATCAGATTTGCTTGTATAGTGTACACGCCTTCTTGAACAATTATGATGACTTCCGTGTTCGCGTAGACTGAGTATAGCGCGGCTTTATGATTTTGCTCACTATTTGCTCGAATAAGTGACATGTGGCTAGCAGGGCTGGTATTCGACGGAGACGAAGTTGGAATTGCCACGAGTTCGTTGCTGAATGCTGAATGGGCGTGTTAGGCGCATATAAGTTTTTTTTACGTAGCCCAGTATCCACCTGTACAGGTAAGCATCCACTTGTAGATGTGAATTCGCAAAATCTGCAAACGTACGCTAAACTTTAATATGCCATCCAGCACGCTGTAGAAAAACCAGGGCTTGCTTACTAAATTTTAAGACATGGCATTGCTACCATACGATAGAGTCACACGGCAGGAACATAGGACGTTTCATTGTCAGTAGACGTCGCCGATTGAAGCGCACAGTCAAATATGACATAAAGTGGACTCCACGGGAATTGATGGGATCTTAGGACGTGTGTGTTGAATCTCGGTAGTGTCGTGGTCTGTGCCTGTTGTATTCGAAACAGTTTGAATTTCTGAGAAGTAAGCAAATCTGCGTTAAGTTCTTTAGCAATGGCCGCGTTACATTTGAATTTCAATAGTTTCCGCTGTTGGCTGGCAGGCTAAATAGACCATCGGATGGTATTTGTTTCCGGGACGTGGGGCCTTCAAGGGATGTGCTGGAGCGACCTAGAGCGATTACAGACGCCAATTCACTTTGAATCAAAGTATTTTGCATCGGACTGTGACGCAATGACTTCGGCCCGCGCTAGCAGGCCAACTTTTATTATTATTAGTAAATTGCAAACGATAACGCCAAGGACGTACCAGTAACCCTAGAAAGCTTATCTTGTGAAAGGGTACAGTTGTCCCTCTCGACTCCTATAACGATTGAAGGCAGGTGATGTGGGTTTGATGGTATCTTGATTGTTTAACACGCCACTGATTTCACAAATTTTCTCGATGGGCCATCTAATCTCCGCGATCCAAATAACGGCGAGCAACCTACAATCTCAAGATCTGGAGGCCACAAGCACGTCTTCCGGATAGGGTGCTGGAAGTCCAGTATTCTGCGAATTTTTAACCAGTATCTTCCGGTAATTCTTGATACTGAAAGTGTCACGTGAGAACGCGAATCACCTCCACAACCGTTTACTTGTGCTGTTAATGGAGCATTCGAATAAATAGCCACATGCCGTTCCAACTTATTCACCTGACAGCCTTTCCACGCTCATTCATCTGTCGATAACCTATCCGTTGCGATGCCTTGTCGAACGGCGTATCTCGTGAGAAATGTTTTGTCAACTGGGGTGTACAACAACATCGCTCCTCTGCGAGTCTTCTTTCAAGAGCCACGTCAATTCTGCGCCATGCAAACCGCGACCGAGGCGTTGTTGTACAGCTCCAATGCTCTGCAGTTTCTCGACAGAGTATATTACGTCGAAATCGGAGAAGGCACAGACATGTATGTTTATGTCAACTCAGGCGACAGGTACGAGTTCACTCGGCACCTCATCGACATACAAGGCTACACCTTTCAAGGTGGGTGGAGTCAGTTTACGCGGTGGCTTGGATTGTGTTGTTAAAGACGAAGCTCGGTCGCCCATAGGAGAGCGTAGACATTTGAAATCCAGGTACTTCGAAAAGTCTGTGGATATTGCATTGCTGTTCGCGAAGGTCCGGGAGGATGAGATGCAGCTAAGGGTGCAATTGATCATTGCGAGGCACTGTTCTGAGATGGTTATGGATTTCCATCGCTGTAAGTCCCCTGTTTATCATGTGAAACAGCGCGAACTAAATATTCTTGGAGCAGATTTAAGGGGAACTACCGCTTTCAAAGACGCTGAAAGCTCCTATTCGATGGCCGCCTCCAAGCAACGTATCAATAACGGCAGTACCAGGGACGTCCTAGGCACCACGTCACCAGCCGAAACCAAGTATGACGATTGGGGGTTCAGTGTAAGAGGCGATGGCCTGATGGACGTCATGTTCCTAGCGGACCTTCAGCGCACAGTCGGACACCAAAGCTGGTAGGTGTTGACGCTCAACATCAAGATTGTTGCACTCAATGGACCGTATTCCTGTAGCTTGTCGCCGCTGCCAACTTGCCACATCTACACGATGTACCGGCCCGTCATGCCAATATCACCAGCGATTGCACCAATATTGCAGTATCATCTCCTTTTGCAAGACCGAATCCGCTTCCGCTCTGCCAACGCCGCTGGCAGGAGTCGGGCCGTGAATGATACTTGGTCGCCATCAACCATCCCGTGGCTGAACAAGTATACGCCCATGACTGTCCAGTCCTGTACGTCGTCTGTATTCGTGATTTTGACAAGCGCAAATTGACGATTGTTGAAGCGGGCTTGAACGAAACCATCGCTTTCGAAGACGCTGAAAGCTTTTGTAGAACGACCGCTCTCAAGCGGCGTATCGATTATTGGAGTCCCACAGAAATCCTCTGCGGGACGACAGCAGCCGAAGCCAAGTATGTCACTTGGCGGTTCAGCATAAGAGCCGATGGCGTCATGACAGCCATGTATTTGGGGGATGTTCAACGCACGATCGGAGTCCAAGGCCGGTAGGTATTGACATTCGAAATCGAGAGCTTTGTAATGAAATACCATCTTCCTATAGCGTCGAGCCACTATCAAGCTGTGCAATCTATAGGATGTACTGGCCCGTCGTGGCAGTATCCGCAGCGAGTGCATCAATATTGAAGTACTACGTCTTTGCGTGGGACCGACGTCGCTATCGCATCCAATGCGCCCAGGCCTCTCGGATGAGATGGACATTCGCTGTAGATTGGTGGCAACATTCAAATATGCAGTACGTGATGCATGTTAACGATAGGCAAATGATTACTGATGGGACGATATGGTATGATCCAGGCTGGTCGAATCTACCGATAAATACGTCGCCGAGTATCTTGCAAAGGGACAGCTTCGGGGTAATAGGTGGGACGGTGATGCATGAGTGTGGTCTAGTCTTGCGTGGGTGAACGTGGGAGGACGTGACATGGGCATTTGTATCGAATAGTGATCGTCCAGGTGTATTGGACTCGAGCGTTTTTCAACAAAACGTATGTACATGACGACCGAACGTGTATCTCAGGGAAAGTCGGTGATCCACTTCAGTTCGAAGACGCGCTTGAACTGCGTGGCAATTGCATTTTCCCCAACTGTCAGGATGAGCTTGCTGTCGACATGTAAGACAATGTTACAGGGGCTACATCGTAACTTGTATCAACATCGGAGATATGAGGCCTATGATGATGGGACCCACCATAATATTTATACAGTGCGAGCTGCAGGTTGTTCGTGCAGTTATAAATTGCAACAGCTTTATGATAGACTCAGGGACTGCATCAAATTTTTGAATGGCTCCCGTTTGGACTGCCCTCCAGTCCATTGACGAGTCGTGCATGCGCATGCCAGCCGTTGTCCTCTCGTCCCCATCGCAAGAGCTGGACCAACATTACTCTCGATTGATGTATAGTTTGGCCAGCTATCGTCGTTGCAACATTCTCGATTACGAGGAGACCCATGTGCTTTTTCACACCTCCCATGCACTCAATTTCCTTCCAATAACATGGTCTGCCCGTCGTTTAATTGGATAAGTCACTGGGGAAAATCCCCTGCGACTGGAGGCCAACGCAAACACCGCATGATCTGGTATCGGTAAGTCAGCTATGTGGAAGAGGGCAAACCGACTGTTCAAGCATTTGAAGAAGCGATACTATAAATGCAATGGTTGTCAGCGAATGCGGTCTCCCATTTCCACTTCGAGCTTTTTGTTGTAAGATGATGATGGGACAGACAATTCCCAATTGACAACCGCTTGCATGCTAACCGCAACTGGCGCCAGCTCTCCTGTATATGAAATATAGGAAAACGGCAGCCTCCTGCTGGATAGTAGAGGCAACTGGAGCCTGAAGGTGGTGGAAATGGGGTGAAGATCGGCACATATAAACATCGCAACTGTTGCCAGGCACGTTACCTTATGCCACGTGGGCCGGCGCTTGACCTTCCATCATCATATACTGTCATTGTTTTCTCAGCACCTCTCGTGTCCAGCTCTACTTCGCATACCTGACACAACGGAACTCTCCCGGGATCGTCTCAGGAGTCCTTTCTTCTTCTGGAATTCGGTCCCATCAATGACAGCATGGTAAAACTTCAAGAGCTGCATTGCAACGCGCGGGGAAAGAACAAACCCACCATTTCGACGGCTTTCACCAAGTGCTTTCACTGCGAAGAAGGGAGGCACATTAAATGTGTTTTCAAAGGTAAATCGCTGTCATATCAATATGCCACAGCTGCTTTACATTATTCAAGGCGTCCGCGTGCAAGATGCCTCGGCCCAGGGACCACCCTTCATATTCGCTTCTGAAAAGAAACCGGTTTGTAGAGACTTCTTCAATAAGCCATATACAGCGGAGATCCTCGAACCTCTCATGGTCATTCATTGTCAGTTGTATTTTGAAGGATCCGTCTCATTGCATTTCAGATCGCTTGTGCAAATATACTACTGCCTATCATGCGCGAAGAGGTTCTGCATCAAGCAAGGCCAACGGTACTGTTCAAGGACAGGGAGTTCATTGAGCGTGCAATATGCGGTACGCTATTCTTGAGTCTGCTTCTGAAAACACTGATGAAGTGATGTTGTCTTAAATAATAGACATATGCGCATCGGAATTGTTTGCATGTGCATGGTACTGCACTGTGTGTGGACATGAGGAATGCAAAGATTGTGTTCGAGAGGTGAGAGATAATTGCTGTTGTAACTATTCTTCGATACTTATCTGTGCACAGAAAACCGTTGAATCGTTGCAGTGCTCGCGGTGTAGCAAGAGCAAACTGGTGCCCCTGTCGCGATTCGCACCAGGTGAATTGAATGTAGCAGTGACTAGAGCAGAATCGGTTCTTCAGCGTATGCCCAAAGAGTCAGTGAATTTACTAGCAACCTGCACGTTTTCATGTCTGATGATAATCAAGAGCTCTTGTGACAGAATGTCCACTCGTCTCTACGGTGCCTCGCTACAACTATAAATCAGTGGATGCTAAATCATTTCGAAAATTATGGAGCGCAGGGATCCCGATCGTGGTGTTTGATGTTCCAACAAGAAATGTCGACCCATCTTATTTCTCGAAAAATTTTGCGGACCTGAAAGTCACAATGGAAGACTGTGAAGCTAACGAACCGAATATGAAAGTTGCTCTTGGGGATTTCATTCAAGACTTCGGCAGGTGCATAAACCCTACCGGAGTCTGGAAAGTAAAGGTATGATTTTTTATCATTGAACTCGATGATGGTACCAATATGCTATGACAGGATCTTCCTCCGAAAGACTCATTCAGTGAAATTCTGGCGGCAGTATGGTTAAAATACATGGATATCTTGCCCATTCCCGATATCTGCCGTTATGACGGTATCAGAAATCTCGCTTCACACTATCCCCCCAATGGAGCCGGTCCCGACCTAGGTAAATTGATTCGTAGCCAATATACTTTGCAGACTCACTTTTTTATATCTCACAGGACCAAAAGCGTACATTGCGCAGGGCACCACACAGGACAACTCGCATTCCGGATCCACCGTCCTTCACATGGACCTGACTAGCGCAATCAATGTCATGACATGGGGTGCAACACATGCGACAGGCGTCAGAGGCTTCGCAATTTGGCACATTTTCCCATCTGATTCCGTTCATACTCTACGCCAGTTTTTGGTGGACGCAACGGCGTATGATGGTATCGGCGATATTATACATTCTCAAACTGTATGTGTAACACCAGCTATGTTGGACATTCTAGCCTCTGTGCACAACATTCGCCCATATGTCATCAAACAATCACCAGGAGAAGCCGTATTTATTCCAGCGGGATGCCCTCATCAGGTATGCTGCCAGCCACTCGCAAACACTTGTGACTTACATTTTGTCCTATGCAGGTCAGCAATGCCTGTGACGCAATCAAAATAGCACTCGATTTCTTGGATGTTGAGAGCTTGAATCGCACAGTTCAGCTCGCTCACGAGTTCAGGAACCACCGCAAGGCAACTTCACAAGGAGATGACGTGCTGCAGCTGAATACACTTTTGTGGTACGCATGGGTATCTCTGACGGAGCAATTTGATAAACTCGATGGCGACGGCACGACTAGGGTCAGCAGGGCCCGCCGACGCAGAAAAGCCAAAGACCAATTAAGTGCCGCGGGCATCCGAAAGAAGGATAAAGGGCTGGAGTGCTCGTGTCCACTATGCGCCCGCGTAGTGAACAGACCCAATCTGGTCGCACATTTGTAAGTTCAGAGGCTTACTTTCCGACCTCTATCTTACGTTTCACAAGACTCCACGAACACATCGGTCATATCAACGTCTCAGCACTGATGGGGAACCCCAGCATTGGAAGTCCTACTCGCATGACAAATTCAGAGGCATCAACTTTCATACAAAAGCATATACTATTGGAAGATGGAGAAGTGGTCATCTGACTTTATGTGTTAACCCGATACCTCCACATGTACCACTCGTTATCGGAAAACGTCGAAGTAATTTAAGTTGAATTCCTTGTGTAGAATATGAGTGGCACAGAGAGACGAACGCTATGCATAACAAGACTGAAAAAGCAAGATGGTCACACGGGACACCAAGATATGACATCAACGCACGTAACCGTGTAGCACATGTACTTTATGTGCTACCCTAGACACGTCTACACGTAGGTGAAGCCATAGCTGCCTGCCACATGGCGTCCTGGTTGTCCTCGCGGCAATATCCGACGCCACGCGCCTGCGCGCAAACAATACCAAATAAAATGCTTAGACCCTGACCGATCGCTTGGTGGACTCGGATACCCCTGCCTGTTCTTCTCTCGCTTTTCTAACATCTTCAGCCTGAAAACGCAGTGTTTCTTTTTGACTTTGATGTGAGCAGCTGGCATTATGTTCCAAATTACTGGGTGCATGGTTATGTCACAATCATCGTCCACCCTGCTGCAACCGACCATATTACTGATCAAATTTCTTGTTCAGGTTTAGGAAATGCAGTCTCCAGGGATATATTCCCAGGTGACCGAATCTCTCCAACAGAGTGAACATCGCGTAGCTCGAACATACATGTGCGAATTATTTGCTGCCGCACATTGCAACTGATTACAAGTGTCATGTCGTTTTCCTAACGCAGGGGTACACCCAAAGCCAGTATCACATACATCTCTCTTACTGCGTGCGAGCGTCATCGCGGGCGGGTTGGAAGCAACTCATCAGATCGATGCCATTTGGAGCACCAGCAGCGTGCTTGGAATATACGATATGTAAAGACGCTCTGCTTAAACGTATTTGACGAGTGTATTTGACGAGTGTTTCCCGTTTTCGTAGTTAAAACAGTGCTCGCTGCGGGTTTCAAACATCTATGCTGCTCTCGTGGACTACACTGTTTAGCGCCGTGGCATTCGATTGGCTCGCCAACAATCCGTCGCACCATGCCCGTTGCATGCGAACAGACCTTTCACCGAGACAACGCTATGTGACTCCCAAAGTGCTTGTGCAGAAACCCAATGACATGTAAGCAGCGTCTCTAAACTATCGATAGCATACTTACACTCGTCAGTAGGCTCGCACGATGTCATCGAATGCGCGACTTATCAATATCACACTGTGTAATTGCCTCATGCTTTCTGCGCCGCAGTAATAACCCAAATGTAATAGTTTGTGATCTCACGTACGGAGATGAGAACGGGGGGGAACCGGGAGAATTCCCAGTGGAAATTGATGCGGATTTTCTATAATAATCAGTTTGCGTATTGCTTCACAGACGTTTGACGATAGTGGTCTGGAATATTTCAATGTGGGTGATCATGGATAAGCTTACGCAAAAAGGCTCCTATCGTGCTGACAATGGGCCAGGTGATCAGATCTTCAACGTTTGTTACCACGTTTCAACGTAGCCAATGATATTCTGTGCATGTATCAGATCCCTGAAGACAGAATAGGAAGTGTGAACGGGGTATCATAAGAATCAAAGCAACAGGCACGGCGTCACGGAGATGAAAGGTGACCTTGGTTCTCCGCAATGAAGGGTGTTTTCGTGGCGCCCAAACCGAAAAGTTAATTGCATGCTAGTTTAGGTCAACGGCGACTTCAAATATCTTTATGCTGCAAGCGAAGGGTCCCAGCGTTTGTTTCAAGTGTCTCATGATGATCTCAGGGCCTCCCAATCCGCGGCAAGACTAGCTCCAATAGGCAACGATACCGAAAAGAGCAGCACAACGTCCAGAACCTTTTGTATGTATCAGATTTGTATCGGGTTGTTTTGCAAGGAATGGAGTCTGCTATCTCCTGCCTCGTGCCACGCGCTTCTGCCGACGGCACCTGCGATTTATTTCGTACTTGTCTGCTGACTGTGCGAGCGACGTCACGGTTTCTACCTTCTCTCAGTTTCTGCCGACATTCGTGATTATTATTGTCAATTAGCTATCACATCCGAAACAGTGTCTGTCTGTATTTCCATGCCACAGCACCAGGTGGGCTACAATTCTATACAACCATACATGCTCATTAATCGGCAACAGGCTTCACGCATTTATGGCTTCCGTTCTACACCGGGCTGGCCCCTTATGCCTGTTTTGATCGATATATTGCACCCTGCAGCATCCAAACACTTCCATTTACCGATTTTACAACCTCTGCTTGTCAAACCTATGACAATTCAAGACTTCAAAATAACAATAATGGATACCACGTTCGATGTTTACATATCATACACTGGGGCCGAAATACAAAGATCCACAAGCATTGCGATCGTCACGAAAAGGCGCAATAAGCACTCAACCCCATCTGTAAATATGGATGACAGTGATAGGTTGGCAGTCGTTACTGCTCTTGCTCAGTGCGTGTTGAAATTGCAAATTCCACATCACTTACATATGCTCTATAGATGCTATCTGCGAGCTGGTGACTCAGGGCTCACATCTGAGCATCCAATGCATTGCATCGACAATAAAATAGTGTCGGTATGGCAGGCTTATTCGTCTCCTATTCGTAATCATGCAGATCATTCCGTAGCGCGCGACTGTCATTGGTTATTCCACTGTCCGAAATTCAGCTTTGAAACCTGGCGCTGTCCGCATTTTCTGTGACCTCCATCATATTGGCCAAGGTATCATGATACCTGGTTTAACTTGCGTACTGCGCCGATCGACTATCATTCGTCACAACCGATATTCTGCTGAAATCACGGATGATAATGGTAATCAGCTACGTTCAACATTTGATGTTTTTTTCACCAAGTACGTGGATCATCATGGAAATGCATGCACCGAAGCCGTCTCTTTACGCAAATTTGGTGCTCGATACATCGACATCGACACCCCTCTCCTCCTTGCTCATGCCAAGAGGTCGACAGTGAGCTACTTGTGGCGATTTAGTTTCTATGCTTTCTAGCTTACTTACATTTTCCGCAGTTGCAAATGCGAGGCGTCTGATGTATACTTAGTATTGGACTGAGGAGCTATTCGAGTCACTTGCAGATAGCTCTGGCATAGTTCAGTGCCACTGAGTGGAATTATGATGGAAATGGGCAGGTTATGGGGTGGCATGTGACTGCACAGTCGGTTGTGTGTATGTATGCTGTGGATAGCACTGTAAATGTCCAAGCCGTAGCAACGGACCGTCACATTTCAATATTTGCTATCTTAAGGGCTATTCTTGTTACTTGCAGTGTATGAGGACGGGAAGGGCAGACAATAGGTAAGTAACCTAAGATTTTCTCGGAGCGTTGTTTGTTTTGATTTCCAGAGCGTTATCACCTTAACGTCCCGGACCCTGACTGTCGAAGGTTGTACGCATAAGCTTAAATGTCTATTGGTGCAACTTCTTATATCCAAATGTGCTTAGCTGCTTCAAGAATAGCTATTCGTCACCTTCCTTTCGTTGAACCTCTTAACGCCGATCTACAATACACCCACTCCGACTGCATGGCGGGCAGCGGCATGATCGACGCCCCTATTATGATGTACAACTCGCGCCGTGTATGGAGCATCATAAATTATAGGATTATTACGGACTGCAATATGGCTAGTACGTCGTATAACAATGACTGAGCACATTGATGTTGCACCTGACGGGCGATGGGACGGGGTGAATGAGGACGAGTGCCGCCGACGAGAGAGTGAGAGGGAACGGGAACAGGAACGGGAACGAGGCGGGAAACGGGACGAGCGGGACGAGCACACAGAGGGAAAGGCTAAGAACGGATGTGTTTGGGTGCGCTAGGTGGGTGTATATGTGCTCTAATTCTCTAAGTGGATGTGGTGTGCACACAATAGCACTGCCACAGTGACCAGCCCATTTCTGCTGTTGCGTGCGTTCAACCTGTACACCCCAATTATCATTGCAGAATGTGTAAAGATACTGGGCGTTTATAGCACTCCAGCTGTCAGGCACTTCGGGTGCCACAGGTTTGTCATTCATTGGTCAGAGTCAGGCTGTGTGTAACTTACCTAACACTAGTTGTAGTGCTGCCGAAAACAGACCCGTAGCCAAAGTACTGAATCCTGATACTTCTTCAGACTGTCAACATCAGAGTCTTGCAGTGCCAAATACCATTCCAAAGTCAGTATCTGTGCAGGCAGTCATTATCAGGTAGGTATCAGTGAGATTGTTAGGAGGACAACATCCTTTTCACGTAATGTCATTAGGCGGTCAAAGATCTATACGCGGTCTGATAACTCCCCATTTGTAACTAGCGGTATTTTCCGCCCAATACGTTGCTCTAAACACCGCACTTCCCAGTACTTTACCTCCTCCATGTCAACAAAAAGAAAACGCTGCTCAGGCTCGAATCATGACGAAGACCTAACATTCGTAGGCGACGATGATTCCAGTTATTTTGAGGAGAGGCAAGGTCGCAAGGTACACTCACAACTACAACACGGTCATACATTGAAATTTAGAGTGATTTTTTCCCAGCTCAACACGATGAACCACCGATATAGTCTCCCTGCGGACGATGACGAAGTCAAGGCAAGTATTGCGACGCAGAACCCCTCAGCCCCTCTGTGAGTTGACACACTTTCATCCGCAGCGGTCAGGACTCCATCACAGAGTCGTCCAATGGCTTTTTGCAGGAAAAAATTATGTGGGACCCACGAAAGAAGTACTGCTCAATGCGCAACGGCACAAGTCTCCAAGGTTACTCGACATAGGCACTGGAGGAGGTCAATGGTATGTATTTATTACTGTTGCGAACTATACGACCAACTGATATCGGTTACAATGTACCTATAAGGGCCATTGACATGGCAGATGAATTTCGTGACGTTGAAGTAATCGGCGCAGACTTAGCACCCATTCAACCACGGTGAGCTCTTTTGTTTAGCTTTATCCACGTCGCTGCTATCAAATATCTCAGACACCTCTGGAAACATCAGAGACGTACCTGTCAATTGCACGTCAGTCATCCACTTTCCTCCATTTCCCAAAATAATCTCACATAACCATGCAGTTTTGAACTATGCGATTTCGACCTGGGGAAGATACCCTACCCCAGTCGCCACTTTGACTTGGTGCACGCAAGAGTGAGCCATTTTTTTCGGGGAGGATGTTGTCGCAAATTGATATGTCTCTCATGTTTCAAAGTCCATGCACCACGGGGTGAGGTTTGTAGGTTATTGTACTAGAAACATGTACTAAATTATACTCACAGATCAAAGATTACCCGCGTTTTCTGCGGGAAGTTGCGCGTATATTGGTCCGTCCTCACAACCACTATGTGTTTAGCGCGTTGACGCGACATCCTCACAGCGCCCGGGGGGTCTCTTGCTCGTAATCGAGGCCGACACCATCCCCGTTATCAACGGCAATCTTGCCGCGGACGTCGCACGCTCTGGCCAATACACCAACGTTGCCGGATGGGCTAAGCTATGGAATGCATACCGCACATGCCTAAAGTCCAAGGGAATTGACTTGAATATCCCACGAAATATGCGCAGACTGCTGAATTCTACTGGTGCCTTTACTAAGGTCGTAACACGATCCACCGATGTACCGATAGGTTTTTGGCCACAAGGTGTGCACGCGATTGCTCAATTATATCCCCTAGCAATAGCACTAGTGCATTACTCTAACAATTTGGTTTGTCGTTACAGATGACACGGAACTCACCATCGGGCAGCTGGCGTGGATGGAACACGATTTGCTGCTACCTGCAATGGAACCTATATTAAGGGAACAGTGCTACAAAAGCGACAGTGAAGTTAAACTGCTCATTGAAAATGCTCAGCGAGATCTATACTACCCTAAGGATCGACTTGCCACTCGACTGCATGTCATTCATGCAATGAAGAAGACAGCGTAGAGCACAAGGGATATGTATTTGCCCCGGAAAAAAGTTAAATACCATGTACTAGCAGTTATATCTTTCACACAGACGCCACCACGTTATCTCTCCTACATGCGAAATATGAATACAAATGGCATTTGCTTTTATATGATATTGATGTTGTAAGGATGTGGGAGGACATGCTGGGCAACGCTGGCGTCAGGGAGAGAAGGGCCTGCAGTCCGAGATCCAGTATCAAGACTATTTACTACACGCACACATCACCAACCACGCCACAGAGCCTACTACTACCACCGAGCTCGGCTCTGAGCCTTCGACATAGCCTAGTTTTCAACCATCCGCACTCGTGCTTATTACTTTGCCATATAATCATCTCTTAGTTGTCTTTATTTGTTAATATCTCTACGAAGCAGACTCGAATAGCCGGCCGCGATACTTGTAACCATACTCTACCTACTGTACGTACTTACACCGATTTTTAAAAACGGACTCTGACCCGTAAGGGAACATCACTGGCCTTGAATGCGCTGGTGCTCCTGTAGCTCGGGAGTTGTGCATGTACGCGCCAAGTAGCCATTTACTTCTATTCATGCTTGTAACCGGTTATGCTCTTGGGTACGGCGCGAGATGAACATGTGTCAAAAGAGCATGGCCTCTATATTTGAATTTGAGGTACAACATTTCAACATTTCAGACAAGAAACCTGTGCGGCTACACATTTACTGCGTGTTCTTCTATAGCTTAGTAGTCAAAATTGCTGCTGATTCGTGATAGATCATTGAACCTTCCAAGCAAGTTTAGAATTATTTCGAATATGCAAAGCAGGCACTTGCCATTCGATAGTACGCATGACGTGATTCGTAGTCCGAATGCTGTCGATGTTCGCGTAGCGACAGTGTCCGATGTTTCGCATAAAAATTGCTTCAGTGTGTGAGATGCCATACTTGTCCTTGTACCGTGTGTAAAATATGTCAAATGTGGTGTCGGAATCGGTTTGCTCAAGAGCCGCCATTGGTCTGACAACATGTTGCATACGACAAATGGCGAACGGCTTTCGCAATACCTCTTTCAGCTCAGGTACCACTACGCCTTTGTTGACATGGTGCAAATCACAGTGGATGCTGACTGGTCCTGGTAGGCGCACTCGAGGGAACTCTGTCCTAAAACATCTGATTACGAGTCGCTGCTGCATGATCAGCTAAAGCGATGGTTCCGGAGCAGGTGACTGACCGTAACAATTTTATGATCAGGGCAAATCATTGGTACGCCGAACATACAAATGTCCTCGGAAGTAAGCATGGCGAAGCACCTGGCTCAAGAGCGTTAGAAATGCGCGGTTTATGAGGATAATGCGCCAAAGAATTTTACCGGTCAATTGCCAGCACGACTTGCACTTGATCTCCTTCCAACATGTTGCTCGGGTAGTTGCCCCACCTCCTCTTAATCACTAGCACTACGCTTTCCATTTTCTCGCAACTGTCCTCGTTGTGTGATACATAAACATCGAACGTGTTACCTCCGACTGTGACTGTACGCATAGAGATCGCCACAGGGTCCTTGAATAAAGCCTGCAAGTGGGGAACTTGAAAGTATATTGACGCTGCCGGGTGTTCTGTATCCACTCTCACAGGCATCAGGAGGCCTCCCTTCGAAGATTTCAAGGCATACACTGTATAAAACTAGATGAACGAATTTCAGCCATACACATGGAATGAAACGGGGGTCAACTTACACGAGTGGTGGCCATGTACGATTTACGAGATCAGTTTCATTTCACGCACAAGTTGAAAATGAACATACTTATCGGCCATAGTCCTGTGCAATAGAAGGGCCACCAATCGTGATATCAGGTGAGAGGATCAAGAGAATTCGAACATCTTTAGGATCTGGAGCCCTTGTTTCGGTTTCGGTGGGACATAACGGTGCACAATGGCATTACGGTTTGTTCTTGCTGACATTATTTGATGCTGCTCAGCACCCGATGTGTCGGAACCTCACTATCGCCTTTGTTTCACTCACCAGAATATACCCCAAGTCTATTTTGGTATCATTAAGGATTGGGTGGCGTATGAGCCCCCTTCATCTATGAATAATCGCTGCAGCGTGTCGGTGACGACGTCTTAGATAGTACGTGTCAGATTACGTTGCACCTGCCCAGTATTGTCGCTTCGGTCGGTTCAATTTGTGGAGCACTTAATTGCATCCCGTCCAATCGCGATATATCCGAGTACCCTGAGTACATTCAAACTTCACTTTTACGCTGATGTCAATGATGCATTCGTGTAGCCTGTAAGCAGTTTTGAGTTATACTTAGATTGTGCCTGTGAAATGCGATGAGATATCACCTTACGCACTCAGTTACGAACTTAGAAAGTTGCCCTCTAGCCCGCACCAATGTGTCAATAAGGTGGGAAAGGCTTGCTAGTTATTGACTTCGTGGGATCTAAAATCCAAAATTATGCCAGATATCACTGTAGATCGCGGATTTCAAAACCCGGCGGCCAGGCATTAGTGGAAGTCGAGACTCCCACATGATTTGGAACATGAAGTCTCATTTCACAAGATTTCGACACCGCCACCTTCGTTTTCGGGCGCGGAATTGTACAATTCCCGTCAATTTCTTGTCAATTTTTGAAGTCCTCTGAATTTGTATCTGTATGTGAATTTCCTGATTATGGGAAAAATTAGTCCATGATAACGTGGACACGATCTCAGATGGCAATGAGAAACTTGCCATATCGAACGGAAAGTCCCGCCAGTGCTAATGACCGACAAGAATCAGAAGTGTTGACTATCAACAGTCATGTCGCAACCCACCCTCATAAACGACATGCCTACTGAAATCCTCGCAGAAATCCTTGTACATTTGGGACCGACCCACACAATGGCCCTGGTATGCAAATACTGGTTTTCAATAGTCCGAAAGGCGCTATTCAAGCATTCTGTAATCAACATCACCCATCGCCGCGGGGGTCTATCCTTGTTACGAGCAGCTGTCCGCCCAACTATCACGTCCCTACCAGACAGTGCCCTTGTCACTGTCATCTGCAAGATTAACTTCCACCTTCCACCAGAGAACCAAGGTCCACGTTGGCACGTGCTTTGGCCACTGTTTGTATCGACGCTGCCCATGTTGGTTCGACTGGAGGAAGTGTCATTCTATTTTCGCCACAAGGAGCGTCCAATGGATGCCATCATACCGCTTATCAAGCGGTTATCGGCCACAGTCCACACATTGCGCCTGGTGCCTATGCGACAAGAATGTTATGACACGGTACGAGCATTGTGATTTAACCATAATAATTCACGTTGCTTACCAAGCCGTATAGTGTTGCGATGTATACAATATGCGTATGGAGCAATCCGACTACCGTGCAGCGTGGCTTCCGTGGAACATTGCTACCTGGCCCTCCCAGTTAGCGTCACTGGGACCAGTAGAAAATTTTATTCTTGTGACGAACATGCCAGTGGTATGGCCGCCTGTGCCCAGCCAGGAACGCGAAGTGCTGTCCGCATGGACGGCGAATCTTCCATCGACAAGGTCGAACCTCAAGACAATTCGCGTCCAGTACCTGGATGCACGACTGTTATACCCAGCGTTCATGTACGAGCTGGATCACGGGCGATATATGCAACTGTTACGGTGGGAGGCACGGCTAGGGTACTTCCAGGGCACGGTCCATGAAGCGGAGCTGCGGAGAAATGATACCATCTCTGAAGACGAGTTGTCGTGGTGTAAAGTCGGCGATAGGTGGTATGTCGAAGGGCAGATGTGATATGAGCGGTTCCAGCAAAGCGAGGACACCGAACAATAGTATCGAAGCTTAATTTGTGATTAGTGATTATATCTTAAAGACATCGAAATTTTGAGGCGGCCGAGGCGAGAGTTGCTGCCGGTGTAAAAGGTATCTGATACCTATGAACGCCTTGTCAACATCACAATCTGTTGAAACAGTTTAAGAATAATACCCACTTTCACATCACCGCTGCAATCGCAGTTGGAGATTGCCATTGAATGAGTTACCACACCGTTGCTGGTCTGACTAGGCAGTTAAACAGTTCGGCATGCAATGCGGGATATCGAAATCTGTGATGCATGAAAGTTATGTGAAGATTGAGTACGCAAATTTGTATCAACTGCAAAAGCCGAATATCAGATGCAAGCTCTAAAATGGGCGTCATGCAGGTCGTTTACGCCCCCCCGTCACGAATTAATCTCGACATGCACGAGCCAGTGGTCAGAGAGCAGCCATCATTGATGGCAGCAACAAGGGCAGTAGCAAAAGTAATGGCGGTGACAGCACAGCGCCGGCAAAAACGGAAGACTCGCGACAGACGTTGAACGTAAAAGGCTAGAACTGATAGTGGCGGCAATGAAGGGTTGCAATGCGTACTGCCTGAAAACGGTAGATTGTAGAGCAAGACATCCTAAGTTCGCGGGGTAAACGGTCGTGGGTAAGTAAACATGATAGCGCCCCCTAAGTATGGCTAAATTAACTACACTCACCTCTCGCAACGCAGTGCATTCAAATTACCGATAACCCGATGTACAGGGCGTTGCCTCAGTCAATGCGCCTGAAGTTGCACCGATATGTGCACTTATTAGCAGATACGTACCTCACCGCCCGATACCAAAATGCTCGTCTTCCTTCCATACCATCTTCCATGATGGCAAGGCTATTATCTCGAATTTCCGTCGGGCACTACAGTCGCTGGGGAAAATCCTTGGCGACTGCATCAATAAACGCATGGCTTCATTTGCAAGCATCTCCTATGTTTGTAAAGTTCATGATTACGACTATATATATGCGCAAATCATGCAATGTGAAGTTGTTATGAGGAGAACTCATTGTCAGTAAGCCATACGAACAAACATGTACTTAATACTTAGTCTGGCGTTGCAAAGCGAGGATCGTTGTGTGTCTCCAGGAAGCTGCGTGTCATCCGCGACTGGTTATACCAACTCAATACACAAGATAGTTGAGAGTATGCACCTCCTGCTAGACATTAGACGCTGTTCACTGAGAAGACCTGGAAGAGGAGTTGTGTGGGAAGGTCACAGCTTCGTTCTCGAAGCACTTCCTAATACAGGCAACGTACCATCACGCTCTACTGGGTGGCGTGTGACTTGTTACTAGGGACATGACATGCCGGCGGCAAACAGGTCCGCATACAACACCGCAGTACGAAGACGAGGTAGAGGAGACACCAGATTTAATATTAAGAGACCTTGTTGCTATCATGAGCGTGATGAAAGAAACAGTACGACTATGTAGAGCCTTCAAGACATACGCAACCAGCGGAGAACGTCCTGTAGTCGGGAGTCGGAAGTCCTTTAGCGGCACCATTATTGGCGGAAGTTGGAAATGCCGGGAAGATTTCGGGAGAGGAGCGGTGGGGACGGCCCGGACGGGAGCTAGCGCATTACGGGTGATTGGGGACGGCCATGTGTACTTGCCATTCTGTTGGTGGAACATCGCTAGCAGAGCTGCAGCACCCGCTAATGAATAGCCAGGGGAGACCTTCGGGATGCCATATATCGCACAAGAACTTCACCGATTCCTCTGCAGGTGAATATGTATTTTGTTGATATGCGATGTCGTGGTAGGCCATCTGGGTACGAGGTTGGACTGACCGATCGACTAGGCTTATAACATATGTCAAATTCTGCGCCTGGTACGCCTTCCCAATGGGCATCATCGTGCAGCGGGGTCGATCATGTTCGCAATAGACCTGAAAGGGGGATGGGGGAGATGGACGAGATGGTGAATGCTGGGTTGTCAAAATATTTTGCAGGCGGTCAGCATGCTGAAAAAGGCTGCACGACAGTATGGCCAACGGACCCGAGCTTTGGGTGTGTGTGTGACGGTATGCATGTTGGTTGAGTTAATAAAGGGAAAGTGTTGGACGAGAAATGGTGTGGCTGGTTTTATCGAGTTTGGTGGCTACGGGGTAGAGAAGGCGGGTGTGATGCATTGATTAGAAAGAGGGAATGCTAGCTGAGCGCATGATGATAGAGTTTGGGAGAAAGAGGCAGGCCCAGTGGAGAGCGAGGCTTTTTAGACTACAAACTGTTGAATATGAGGTTGGAGCGCTGCCACAGCGCAATAGCCGATCGCACAAAATGTAAACGAATTGCTCAGATTTTGATAGAGGCGTCGCCATCATAAGTTGGAAATGTTTGTCCGGTGGAGGAGCGCGCATTACCGCCCATAGTCAGGGCCCCTGTCGCGCCACCAAACCCGGTTTTAGATTTTCATACACCGCTAGACACCATTAGCCTAATCACTTACTGGATATAGGCAGCTAGCAATTGCATTCCACATGGCATAAAGTTGCTGCCGAACAGGCAATTCTTTATGCTACATTCAAGTGCCTTCAATGGACTGCATTCATAGGCTCTGTCAACATATAACGCACCTGGAATGTACACAGTGCTCTTCACTTTATCGTCTCCTCAATCGCGTTTCTAAGTGCTCTGCTCTGGTACTTCCACGACAGCACTGATATCCGAAGCAAACGCGCACTTGTTGAAACGCAGGCCTCCGCTGACCTTAGACCTTATGGCATCATCGCGCGAACCCACGCAAGCGGAGTGTTTTGTGGCACTTGCGACTTGTATCGTGAGTTATTTACATTTCACAGCGCATCTCTGGCTTATACGCGTCAAGATGTGCGTTTGGGACTGGCTTCTTGTGCTCTCCGATGAATACCAAATGGTCAAGTCGACATTATCACGGAGCGCGGGTAACTGGCGACGACCATTAGTGCTGATATTATACTTTATGTGCCGGTGAGTTAGCTCCGCTACCGTGTATACAGATTTCGACTTACAGGTGTTGTTCAGTGTAACAAGCATGTCGTATGCAATTGTTACATTTATTCTAAAAAGTGAGCTTCACCAATCGAGCTCTTTGCATCACACGACGCTGAATTTAATGCAGCGTCATCATTCACTTCGTGCTCCGCCATGGGACACACTATAGCGACAATCTATGCATTGGCTGCACCTACAACAGCACTTATCTTTCTGATTCGCGTCTGCGCTGTCTATGATAACAGTAGGCTAGCTGTGACGATTTTCACGCTATGCTGGCTTGCTCTCGCGGGATGCTACACGTACGACGCTATTACGGCTCTCCCGGATATTGTGCATGTCAGTGGCAGCGGTCAGTGCGATATTCTATTGCATCATCACATAGGTGGCTCCTCGTACACGGCAGTTGCGTTATATGATACAGTCATATTCGTAAGTATATCCTGGCGACTGTCTTTCCACTCGGGAATGGGGTTCACTTGGAAAGAACGTCTCTTGTCCGTCACCAGTGGTGCCGGATTATACAAGTGGTCGAAGGCTTTACTGAAAGATGGGCAGCTGTATTATTTGTGAGTTTCAATTTTGCTGTATAAAATGCCGAATCTGAGACGCGAGCCGCCGCCCTGTAGCGCTACAGTCGGAATCAGCATCTCCTTCGCTACACTGCTCAACATGTCGATGTCGAGATGGACGACCATCCTTACCTCATTCACTGTTGCATTTCCCGCCGTTTTGGCATGCCAAGTGTTCCGGCACCTGAAACTCAAGGCCATGCCTTCCGAAGCATCAAGGACTGATAATTGCTCTACTGTGTCTTTCCAGACTAGCATTCGTAGCCAACATGGCGATGCAAGCGTTAGCTATGTGGAAACCTTCCCTGCTGGCAATACCGTTTACGAAATGGTGGCATTGCCTCAGTCGTAATGGCTTCGCGTGAGCGCATCAAGCGTTAACATGCAAATGTTAGTCAATTATATCTGAACACTCGTTTCAATTGAATGCAATAATCTGACAGCTTCAAAATTGCACAGTTTGTGGTCCAGGATACAAAACGTCTTCCGTTTGCAGCTACATCTTGCATACGTATTATGTTGGAACCAAATCAAATACATTTCCGGTGATACATTGAAAGAATTCTAACATCACAAAGAATATAGACATCAATTTGAACATACAAACGCTAGAATCAGGTCGTACCCGAGTCAAACTCAGCAGCTGTTGCGAGTAACCTTCCAAAACAAAGCTTACACGTGTTGAATATTTTCGGGTCGCTGAATAATGAACCTTTTCACTAGAGAAGTCTGGTATGTTTTGAGCCTGTCTGTGACGGTGCATACGCAAACTTGGACCCGCAATGGCTGGCACCGTTTTGCGTGTACAACTGTCATTTACATTAATCTATTCCATGTGGCGCATTTTGCACACTCATCTTGATAACAAATAATAATAAAGTTTCAGGACCGTCTATATATCTTGAATTGGAATGGCCCATTTCTCACCGTCCTCCCTTTCACCCCACTACCAGATGTCAGTTTTTTGGCCTTCCAATGATACTTTACTGCTATCATGCGCAGCAGTCCCGCAAATCGAGAAGCTCTGCTTTCAAATCATGTCACACCGTCCTATCATAGTAGCGATTGGATATATGTCGTCGTCAGGAACGGCAAACATGACACAAACTCGTATCTACGGTCCTATCCAAGAAGCTGTGACGTTGTACGTGCACGAGTATTCCTTTGGTTGCTACCACGAACTAGTAAGTCAGGATCTGAAGCATTCGGCATAGCAAAAACTCATCTATACAAGGGACGCCAAGACGGCGATGCACTCGTCTTCTGTGAACAAAATGAATGGGCTTATCAAGAATTCGAGGCTGGAATATTTGACCTATGCATAACATTTCGCGCGCGCTCAGACACTTTGATGAAATTCAAGATATCGATCGGCGACGTAGGAGACGAGGTGTGTGGTGGAGATGATGATGGAAACTTTATGAGCGAGAGCCAGCGAGAGCAACTTGCCTACCGTATGAATTCGGCCTGGGATACAGAGAATGAACGCCGCTGTAAGTGCATCATATCCTAGAAGATTGCGATATTAGCAACTGATCCAACATGGCTATAAGTGCACTGCGGCTGCGAGGGCGCTTTTGGACGCAACGACGAAGGCGATATTTTGCACTACGGGGAAGGATGTCGTCGTCGCAGAAACTAGTGCAGTACAGAACAGTATGCCTTTCGGCACAAGGGCCTTACTCGAGTGGCCAGCAATGCATGTCCGCGGCCACATATTCCGTTTTCTGTAATTAAATTATAACGACGAGGGTATTTGTGACCAACCAAGATAAGATGAGCCAGAACCAGCAAAGGCTGTTGATAATCCACAGTATTGACAACCGAGAACTTGGCGTACCAAGTAGCCATCCGTAATAACCACGATGTTATGGCAATCGGCAAACAGGTGATTGAGCCAGCGTCAAACCCAATCGTTGAAGGGACGGTCCCCGGGGTAGACCCTGGGGACTTAAGCATAAACCCGCAAGATAGACTTTAGATGCACCTGCGGTAGCTTTGAAAACACAAACCCATACTGAGCCGCCGTTCTAAGTTCAGGTAATCACTGTGACATGTAGCCACAAAAAACTTGACCGTACTCCACCGCCTGTACAAACGGAGATATGCAATCGTAATAATCGCAACGGATGTACGGTCACCCACAGAGTCAAATGACGAACCAGAGAGGACTAACGCCGTTCAGAATTTGGAATATTCGATTGCGACGCCTTTGAATATCGATAATATGTTGAAACTATGATTTTCTGAGCACATTCAGCTGAAAATAAAGTAGGCAGTCAAGTCTGGTCAGATCAAGGTCTGATACAATCTCAATGGCAAGCAGATGCGCGCGCTATATACAGGCAATTGCGTGGGAAACGATAATAGCTCCGGGTCATTCCGCTTCTGTTTACATTCCTACCCGGCCCTGTCCTGATTTCTACCCCCACTTCAAGTACTGTTGAGATTAAGTAAACGTGCACCTTACAAGCTGAGCCTTGAAATCTGTATGACATTGGCGCACTGATGTGATATGAGACAGTATCAAGAAACTCGTTGATCCTTGTAGTCTCTAGGGAATTTCCCGAGCAACTGCATCAGCAATCCAAGAAAGATATCGCCATTCAACATCAAAAAGACACGAATGTTGAACATCTGATATCGTCACAGCACCTCGATTAATCGTAGGACACGCATATCTGATCCCTTTCATAATAAATTCGATGATACCGGGCTATCGGATGGTAGGTCTTAACGCTCGATTTTTGCGATATGGTCGGCTAATACACGGCGCCACGACAGCGTCGGAACTGCGCAGCGACAACTCTAAGGGTCTGCTATGTAGTCTGGGTCTTCAACCCGAATGTGGAGTGATCGGCTTATGCGGCCGGGAGCAACT
Source organism: Athelia sp. TMB (assembly GCA_014898675.1). NCBI lineage: Eukaryota > Fungi > Basidiomycota > Agaricomycetes > Atheliales > Atheliaceae > Athelia > Athelia sp. TMB. The sequence continues at coordinate 157,314 of JACXVL010000033.1, forward strand.
TGTAACACTTACCGAGCTCAACAATCGAAGTGGCCGGGACATCTCACACCTTATCTTACAAAGATCATCAGACCTGGCTCGATTTACTGTACTTACAGTTTCGTCAGTACTCAATGTCAAACCTATTTCCCGTCAACAAGATATACAGGCACAGATCGCTACCCCAGATGACTTCCTAGCAACTTCTGGACAAAGGTGGATTGATGATAGCATATACAACAACCTTGGATTAACGTAATAAGATTTATAACTGGTATACACTGTCGCTTCGCATCTTTACGCTTTGTTTCTAACCACTTTCCTGACTGTTGCATCACCATGCTAGCACGCCTTGAACGCATGGAACAAAAACTAGACTCTATAATCGCTAGCATTCATCAAGCACCGACACAGTCCCGTCTCACTTCGAATGATTATTCCCGTAAACGCATGCGCGTGCTGTCCAGTGAAGAGGACGAAGGAGATGACTGTGACGATAACAGCACAGAGGCCGGAGAGGATTCCGATGGCATTAAATCGGACAGTGAGTAGCTATTGCCATGTTCAAATGTCAGATCTGATGCGCCTTATCAGACATTACACTGAGCAGCCGTAGACAGGTACGAACCAACAAGGACAGTCAGGCGGGAATCGCCCGACTGATGCGTTAGTAATACAGTCGATCTACTCGTTTGTATGCTAAATCTAGGCAGTGTCTAGAAAGAAGTTCAAATCGGAAGCATCCTCATCAGGCATATTAGTGCTTGCTGATCGCCGTCAACCTGCCGAAGCCATCGAACAAAAGTCGCTCAAAGTGAACACGTGCTATATGCAGCCGTCGGCGAGAAGCAAGGCATCAAGCGCAATTTCGCGAGTGATCAGTTCAAGCGAGGACGGTAACAGCCTAGATTCTTTCATCGTCGATGAAGATTAGTAGGCATACGCTGAGAATATTTACTACCTAGTTCCGAAGTTCTTGTGCCTGTTGGATTAACAATCATGTGTCATGACCTTCCAGAAACATTTGATGTAAACGGTGCATTAGCAGGCGATATCGAGGGCCCTGGCAGCGTGTTCTTGCGTATGCGGTATAGATGCACCGGACGCTCGACCAGCGACTGCGACTCCAAGGTTTTTTTTTTAAAAAAAAGCCACCTTCTATATGGGGAAATGCAAATATTTGCTGTTATCGCTTTCGACATCGTCTCAACTGACCGCCTACAGTAACAGCTGCACACCACGACCGACATGACCACAGCAAGCTCAATTGTTGGCTCATATACCTCCTGCTCTGATGGTGTGTGTTTCGTATGAATGACTTCCGCCATGTTAGTAACACATGCATATAGCCAAAGAGCCGCTGCTGGAGAAGACTTGCAGCCGACTTATTCTCTTTCCAATTCGTTATCCAGACATATGGCAATTTTACAAGCGTGCGCAGGCCTCCAACTGGACTGCTGAAGAAATGGACCTCTCCGTCGACATCAAAGAGTGGAACACCAAGCTGACGTCGGACGAACGTCACTTCATATCTAATATCCTTGCATTCTTTGCTGCGTCTGACGCGATCGTCAACGAGAACTTGGTCGAGCGATTCTCCTCTGAAGTTCAGGTTGCAGAAGCACGCTGCTTCTATGGTTTTCAGATAATGATTGAAAACATTCATACGGAAACATATTCACTTTTAATCGACACACTTATCAAAGACGGGACTGAAAAAAACAGACTCCTCAACGCCATCGAAACGATACCGTGTGTGCAGCAGAAAGCACAATGGGCTATGAAATGGATTTCAGACTCCCGGGCAACATTTGGAGAGCGGCTGGTCGCGTTTGCTGCTGTAGAAGGGATATTTTTTTCAGGCGCTTTCGCAAGTATATTTTGGCTCAAGAAACGAGGACTCATGCCCGGCTTGACGTTCTCCAATGAACTGATCAGCAGGGACGAGGGACTTCACACGGAATTTGCGTGTCTACTGTTCAGTCACATCGTCGAGAAACCCCGTCAGGAAATCGTGGCGGAGATCATACGCAGCGCAGTTCTCATAGAACACGCATTTCTCACTGGTGAGTATAGCCCACAACAATTACGCCCCTTCTTACATGTCATAGACGCCTTGCCTGTGTCATTGCTTGGCATGAATGTCGCATCTATGCGTCAATATATTGAATTCGTCGCGGATCGCCTACTCGTTTCTTTGGGAAATCCGAAAATATTTGAAGCATCCAATCCTTTTGACTTCATGGAACTGATATCCCTCTCCGGGAAAACCAACTTCTTTGAAAAGCGCGTATCAGAATATTCCAGAGCCAATATCAACCATGCTCCCCATGACGCGATCGACAATGACCTAGGCCGGTCTCAAGCGTTGTAAGGTCTCCCACTCAATTGAAAAATCCATCTAATGTTCGTTCCTTTAGCACCATAAACGACGAATTCTGACAGGATGACCAAAATACGCATCAGTGAACTGCACATTTACGATTAACATGTCTATGCTCTCTCTTAAACTTCTGTCGAACGCAGATTCTGCTCGACGTCATTGCTATGCATGTCGGTGGCAGTAGAAAATATGTGATGAAATCGATACCTATGATCAATCCGGGGCGCAGCTTGGCTGCTGCCGCCGACGCCGGCAATTCATGCATGCACTGCCATTACCACCTACTCTTATCGAATCAGGAACAGCGGCTTTCAGTCACCTGCTGCAGCCGCCCAAATAAAGCCACTGTTTTATGGACTGTAATCCCAATCTGACCTGATCACACGGAGGCATCTGAGAATACGTCTTGGCCACCCCCAAGGCGTCCTTGACTAATCGTATCATGAAATCTATTCATGCCAAACTCGACCGGGAGTTTTCTTAACCGCGGCCTGACGCACCACACGTGGTGGCGGCTATTGGGAAGTCCAGATCAAAGAGCGCCCCTCAACGTTAAAGGTTCTGCCCGCACACGAGTGCCTGCCGTGTGGTGCTGTATCATCTCCGCTTTGACCGTCCCTGTTTGACAATACATCTGAAGAGACTATATTCGCTGGAGTTAAACAAAAACTGCACCGAGATAGAACGTCACTACATTCTGACCTGCAAGAACCCTTGTTATGTTCGAATACAGTTGAAATATAGCGAATTAACTGTCACTGAACAAGGCTATGGTGCTCCGCAGCGGTAGGTACAGTTCGTAAAGCCGTCTGATTGGATTGAAAATGCATCTGAATGAATTCAGTGCTCTTTCACAACCAACGATCCTGGCGACGGAAACGCAAATTGTTATACCCGTTGTCATCTGAAAGATCGTCTCTATCACACATGTAGGAGGGTCTTGAAAGATACTATCACTATCTACAAAAGTGGTTACTGCGAAAGTGGTTTACTGGCTACGAAGGCGCCACCCAACGTTGTTCTCTTCCTGTTAGCAGAATCGTGGAACATTTCAAATGATTGCAATCGCCACACCCCACGAGGTTCTGGAATGCAATTACAACGTCACTCACTGAACCTATTCCCACAGCCTACATAGCAGTGATAGTCTACAGGACAACGAGTGATTGTACATACTCATGACCCACAATGGCCTTCCGCTTCCCCACCAGAATGCCAAGGCCGTATCAGTTCAACCTCGCCTTCCGTATACACCTAATATACAACAATCTGTTCCCTTACCTTGGACCTAAAGATTTGGCTGCCTTCGCTTGTATTTCGAGAATCGGACGCGACGCGGTCTACGACTTCCATCTAGTAGCATTCGATATCGACAAACACCTACTCCCATACCTCCCATATCCAAACAAATTCCGCGATTTCCAACTTCGCACAGGAACCTTGATCGCAGGATCTCACGCTCTGCGCTTCTTCCTCAGGATGCCAGACGCAGATACTGACCTCAACATATATGTCAACCGCGGGTATGGCCGAGATATAGGCCTGCATCTTATGCACATACAAGGTTACGAGTTCGAACCCTGGGGTGACTCTCACGAGAGCCCACAACACTTTGGACCCGACGAAGATGACGCGCGTCCCTGGGACGAAGATGGTCTCGTTTTCACTGTAGATGGGCAGCCACTGTACTGCAAGCGATCTGTGCACGCTATGTTCTCTTTCAGGAAGCTGTGTACGAATGGCATCTGGCGCATCATTACAGTGACGGTGGCCACCCATAGCCCTATCCATGTCATTCTGAGCATGCACTCAAGTGAGTTTCGTTTACAGCAACCTCATCCCCACGCTTACCATTCTCAATGAAGCCTGCGTAATGAACATAATATCATCCCATTTTGCAATTTCCCTGTACGCGAAAGCCACATTCTTACGCCGCGCAGCCGTCCCACTCAACTTCGGCACTACAACACCTGTCGACGCACTCGAGTACGAGTTGGAAAAGTACTCAGCTCGCGGATTCAATTTCTGTCGGACACTGACCATCGCGAACACTATTGCGTTGTTCAACGGTGGGTCCGTCAGGACAGTCGGTGACCGTTGGTGTTGGACTTTGGTCCTCAATACCGCCAACTTGCAACCCCAATCTCACTTCACACGATCTTCTGAAGACACTCCGGAGAACTTCATACGTTCCAACTCCTGGCGAATGGTTGCCGCGGGAAACTGGACGATGATGCAGTACAGCATCATTTCTCTATCATCCTACAGATACAATTACATCATGGTGCAACCGCAAGACATCCGCGCTATGGTTTATTTCCATCTACAAAGGCAATTGAACGTACACGTTGGCACCGCAAGCAGCTCGCTGGCACCAGTGGATACCTGGCAGTCAGTCTCATTATTATTGTCACCAGACTATATAACCTAACACATCGCAGCTGGGACTCCGCATTGGCAGCTATTGTCAACGGTGACCTGCGAGATATGAGGAACGCATCTCCCACCGTGGTCACGTCTGGCAGGATTGGTTGTTTATATTTTCCCTCTCAGGTGAAGACCTCCGCTTCATCAACGTCACCAGCCATAAAGTTGGCCTATCCAGCATTTTTGGAGTCACGATCTGGTGCGAGATGGGACAATGGCATTACAACGTACACTGATGACATACCATCCAAGTACTTACTTTTGAGGATACGCGCTGAACAGTATACATGGAACCCAAATGCATACGCTGGGATGCGAAACATTGACTTCAACGTAGCTAATTGGCCGTATGATGACTGATATATACATTCAAAGTTTTGAAAGCCAAATCGGATTATATTCCTCTATGTAATATATTCCACCATCATGTATAAATACTCGAGCCTTGAAAATATGTAAGAACTCGGTCAAAATCCGGTTGACGTCGCTTGTGATAGTACGACTTGCTGCTATAGCCCATTAAATGGCGGGTAACTCGTCCCCATCTCGCCCGGCGTGGCGTGGCGAGAACCTCAATGAGAAGCGGGAACTCATTGTGTAAGAGAGTTGCTGGGATCGGAGGTACGGCCGTCGCCTCATTTAGACACACTTTGACTCTGGGAGTCTCATAGAATATCACGTCACAAGCCGATACCGGTTCGGAGGACGATTACGATGAGGGCACAGGAGCCGGATTACACCAGCTGCGCATCGCCGAGTTCAGCAGCCCGCGTCCGTCATTTGTGAGCCAAGATTTTTCCTACAGCGGGCAAAATGCAAGCGACGACATTGAAGCTGAGTGTACGACACCAAGGAAATCCGCGAAAATGAATTGTAGTTGGGGCACACGACACCGGTGACTTCTAGGAAAGGCATGTGTTGCAATACCTGGCGACCTAGGTAGACACAAAATTTCCATTGAAGCCGTTTTGCCAGGCTCGAACCAGGGCATCCCTGGTGTGCGCGTGTATGCTCGACGGCGAGGGATTTGGCGTTGAGGGGCCCTCTAGACAGTGGTACATTGAGCACCAGAAGGCGCGGGCACGAGCGGGAGAGAAGGTGGTCAGCAGGAAAGAGGCATCAGGGAAAATGATGGGCGTGTTAAAGGGGGTACGAATGACCCGACATAGTTAGCATAGACCCGGATAAAATAGATGGTGATAATCGGAAGGTGCGCGCCAGCGTTCTGTTGGGTACCAGTTTTTATTCGAGTGTAGACGGGAAGGAAAGGCTCTGACAGTCCACTCTTTCGCGAATTTGCACGGGCGTGACTCGCTCTTGATATCTAAGGCGAGGGGGGCAGCCTGGAGGGTGAACTCGAAGCATTCCTACAGGGCATCCTGCATTTTCTCATTCATCTTCTGCCACAAAGCGACCAGTCGGTAGCAGAGCGAACTCGATCTTAAAAAATTGTTAATTCCATCCCCTCATCAGTTATACATATATCATAAGTTAGGTGGACTGAGACGCCATCGCGGTTTCGCGGTTTCAAATCGGTAAAGATTAATGAGCAGGTTGATATCGGTAGCCTCGGCGGCGAGTAGTGGCATCTTGTTTTGAAGGCGCCTTTCTACCCTCGTACCGCCGGGCGTTTTAGGCACAAATTGTATGAGCACTGCGCACCTCAGATGGAGCCGTTCTTGACGTCTGACAGTTCTGGCTCATATAGTAGGCGGGGCTGCCATCATGAGAGTTAGATGATCCAGGCGACAGTGATCCAGGCTGCGTGGTTGAAGAAATGCAGACGTGAGCCAGTAGATATATCCAGCATAATATGCAGTAGTTTTTCGACACGATCGGGTGCAACAATGCATATGATATGAGGCAAGACAGTGAAAGAATCAGAAAGAGGATTGGCCCATTGCAAGAAGTTGCTCTCGGATTCGGAAACGACGCCGAAATCGTGATCGTGGGTAAAACGCTGCCCAGCGAAACAGATCGATGGATCCGAGTCTTCCGCATCGCGGAGTATCTGACAGTGACGAGAAGACCCATACCTATAGGTAGTGGGAATAAGGTGATTGCAAAATATTTTGGCAGGTTTGTGGCGAGAAACGTCATAATTTAACGAGCCAGACCTAGCTATGAAATTGACTTGAATGAGAAGTTTCGAGAACTTTACTTTCTTTCCCACGGGTGGCAGGGCGCCTAATAATTTCAGTCTCACCAACAGAAGCGACTACTTATGTAAGGAGATTGCGTAAACTTTCTCACGGGTGGCAGGTTTGTGGCGAGGAACGTCATAATTTAACCAGCCAGACCTAGCTAAAGCAAGGTGATATCATAGCGGATCCGGACATACCTCCAAAGCCCGTGTACTCCGGGCACCAAAGCATCGCAACCTTTTGATTGTAATTGAGGCTACCATTGGCACCATAAGCAAGGTTCACGGAACGGATCAAACAACGAGCATTGCAACTGAGCAGTACAGATCAGCGTTGACTCTCGTGTTGAAGATGTGCAAGCACCGCAGTATAGCGTTGTCGTCGCCAATTCCCCACTGAGATGTTATGGCAAGTTGGTGCATCATGAGTAGATGAAGAGTCCATGACATTGATACAGTAAATCATGATTTTTGTTGAATATGCCCAGGAGATGCCATATGTTTTAGGCTTAGCTTCAGAGGAAGCTGCGAGGCGGAGGGCTATGCCGTGGATGGCGGGGAGAAAAGACGAGGCTAAAGAGGACAGCCACCGGCGAGACCCGATCACTGCGCGGACCTACGCCGCTATGCCATCATCATAAGCATGCCTCCTTCCTTCAACCTCCATATAATAAACCCTCTTTCTTCAGTGCTTCCCTCCCTCATAACTATCCACCTCTTTCCCGACGACGTATTCTGCTCAGATGTACTCGACAACAACATGGAATGATCTACCGACCGAGATGAAGATGACCATCGTCAATCTCCTCGAGTCCGAAGATGTCAAGTCCATGTCAAAAGTCAATCGCGACGCCTATTACTTGAGCTTGCCGGTCAAATTCAAGGTAGGCTCTACTCGCTCTGAGTCACGGCAGAGTATTAATTGCTTGTAGACCGTACATATAGCAAGCTTTGAAGCGATGCAGCGCTTTTTAGATGCAGTGCCTTGCAGCTACTATCAATATATCCATGAATTGGATTTATCAACACAGGCTGCAGAAGACCTTTCAACACCCACTGTTTCTAGGACAGACACTCTGGTCTCATTGCTCTCTGGTTGCGGCCGTCTTCAAAATCTCTCGATGCAACTTGATGGGGGTCTTGCAAACCATGCGATTCACGCCTTCTCACAATTACCCCACCTAAAACAGCTTGTGATAAGCAACTGTGCGGCGGAAGAAGAAAAGCCATTGCAAGCATCCCTCTCCGTTGTCTCCACTTCAATTAACTAATTCCTCTTTCCACAGAAGCGAAAGGTTGATTGTCTCAATTGCTGCTTCGCTACCTGTCCTTGAAGAGTTAACTCTGGATCGCATCTCGCGCTCCATTCTGCACGCGTCAGAGCTCGTGGGCGCATATCCATACATACCCATTGTTACGGGCGATCATGACATCGTCAACCACCCGAATCTTGGCTCAGATCTTTCCCTACCATCGCTCCTCCGCATCCCATCTCTTCGAAAGCTTGTAATCCGCGAAACCCACCTGGGCGATCCAAAATGGCTGACCGTTCCGGCAGCATGTCGCTTGGAGGAGCTGGATTTGGGAAGCTGCCCGCACGAGACCGAAGACGCTAACAGCCTCTTCATCGAGCGGATCATGTCCACCATCGGGCCCTCCGTCAACAAAGCGTCTCTCAGCACCGCCATCGCAGACGAGTCCTTTTCGCAGCCTTCCGCCACCCCCCTCAAGCGTCTCCGCAAGCTGCACATATCCCCTTTCTTCCCAGTCGATAGCGTCGTCGACACGATGAGCAACCTCTCCGGATCGCCGATCGAGTCGGTCAGCGTGCGGTGCTTTGAAGACGACGTCATCGACGTATGCTCGGCGGTGGAGGAGTTCTTAAACATCCGCGTGGAGCGCGGGCCGAGCTTCTATCGCAACTTGGCGCGCGTGCAGGTAAACGTTGCCCACAGTAACCTTGGGGCCGGCACCCCGAAAGATGAACCGCAGCGCGCGAGGGCAGCACGGAGGTTGCAGGAGCTGTGTATGGATCTCCAGTTGGAAAGCGTTGTATGTGGCAGTCCTGCTTCTCCAGCCTGCTATTCTCGGAGATAAGCGCTGATTTGATATCAGTCCTTTTAAGTCGCAATCGCCATCGTACTTTATTGATTATTTCTATTTACATTTGTCATGCATAGGCTGCTTGCTCCACCCGCATTAATCTTTGCTATCGTTTGCTACATATATGTTGTGTAAATTTTGCTTTCGCTCTGCTCCTACTATTATTATTTGTAATTATCAACAAGTCTTTCGGCTTCCAAGGCAGTGCGCCCCTATTATTTATCTATTCTTAAGGTAAGTGCTATCCGAGTCTCCGATGCTGTAAGATGCAACCGAAACTGTTGCTGCTCTGTTAACTTCTGACACTCTTCTGAGTCCAGGCTCGACGGATCTGGACTTGTGCAATTTCCATGGTTTTCGGCGGTGCAATTCATATTCTATGTGGCCATAAAATACTTGAAAGGGTTGTTCTGTGTATTATATGGTCAAGAGGAAAATCGATGATCGTCAGTATTCAGATAAGAAGACTAGCATTGTATCTAGAGTTCCAAAATATAAAGTCTCTCCCAGGTCCGTGCGCAAAATCCCTGCGGTTAACTACTAGAACATCCATGCTCTCGGCCCTACGACCATCCTCCACAACTTCTGGAAGTCGGCGAGTAGGCACCACGAGTACCGCACATCTGTCATAACGAGCCTTCATTTGCACAGATGCGGTAAGAGGGATGGCGGTGGCGGCGGGAGTCGTGTCTTTTACTTCCGGGTGATTCTCCAAGGAGGGACACGAGCTGGGGTCATGGGTTGTGCCGAGTTGCCCTGTAGTGGCGCAATGCCGAGACGGTCATCGATGTCAGGTTCGGCCCGTGAAGGAATAACCCTGCAGGCAACTAACGATGTGCCGCGGTCGCGTTGTGACACGGAGCCTGGACTTGAGAGAGGTGTATTTTAGTTGCGATAGCGGCGCATCAAACCCAAGGTGCAATCCCAGTCAGGGCACGCCAAGGAAGAGTTCATTGAGAGTAAAAAGAAAAGACATCGGCAACGATCGGGTCGTCAATCTTGGCAGTCGAAATTCTTAAGGCTGGGCGAACGCAAATATATCAAGAGGTGACCCGCATACTTCGCTAATAACTATTCCCCAGAGGTAATACCAGCCCGGGTGCTCCTTCGAGCGAGCCAAGCAAGTGGAAGCGGTTGCCGTATCGTGATCAATTCTCTCGTCATCTGGTGTGATTAATGTTGTACCAGAGTGCAGAAGTGTACTGCAGAACTTCTCTCTAATGCTTATAGAGCACACAGACTCTGGTAGAAATGATGGGGCGCTGTCGCACAGAGAAGTTTTTTATGGAGGAGGACGTGAATTAACGTTCAGGAGAGAGCCTCGGGTGGAAGTAGACGGAAAGGGGAAACGAGTCCTCTTTCAACCCCCGCGCAGTGTTGCAACGCAAAGCGTTTGGCTTAAAGGCCGCAAGAATAGGCGCGTATGCGTATCAGAATTGGTGCTAGAATTCACGGGTGATTCAGGCTTACAGGCGTTGGTTCGTATGCGATGGATCTGGGCACTAGCGAGGGAATAATATTTTGTCAGTATAATCGACACGACATACCCCCAACATCATTGAGTTCTATTGCGTGGAAAATCTCGACATTTCGCCACTGCAATTTCAAGATTTGTTGAGCCATCTGGATAGGCAGGTAAAGACGATGGCAGGAAACCGAGTGTGGGGCCAAAGTGTTTCATGTAGGCAGGTTCATATACTGACGAGTATTTTGGGGGAAGGATGATTCGATATGGCGGTGTTCGAAATTCTCACGCAAGACCAAGTCACGTGACATATGGCGCGGTTGTGATCGTCCAAGTGCTCAGCGCCGGTCTCCGAAGAATTTTCGAAGCTTCTCAATTCTATGCGATTAGCTTTGGCAACGGCACGCAGAAATGTTGCAATTTGTGCTTTTCTGACACGGCAATAGTGGAGCTTCAGTGCAGACCACCGCAACATCGACGTGGATATAATAGGATATATAAAATTACCGCAACAAGGAACAGCCGGGTGGCAGTGTCGGGCGTTTGTCCTCCAGTTCAACTTCATCAATTCCAACTCTTTTCATCCACCTCGACATCCAAGTAGGTACTAACATTGACAATGTTTACTCAGGGAATGTTTGCGACAGATCCGCCAAGTTGTGACTTGAATCACTAAATGGTGGAGTGAATAAGATTGGATAGTCTGGGGATTGTTCTTATCATAGCTTCTTAGGCCCAAAGCAAGAGTACCTAACCAGATTTGGTCGATATTTCGTGTACCAATGTGACTCCCACTCCCAGGGAGGCAGTGGCGCAGGTTTAAACACTATCTGGCTCTGGCGGTTGGCTTTTCACTTACTCACAGTTATACCCACGCTCGGCAGTCTCCCCATGTAGATTCTTCGGTCGATTTGCTGTGTGTATCGTACATAACGCACATGCGAAAAAAGCTCCTTCGCGATTCTCGATTAGACTCGCGATCTGAGTGTTCGATGGCTTGCCATTAGCGCAGACGAAAGCTTCTGATCTGATGACAATGTCTCAGCCGTTGACCATCGACCGTATTTAATGCAAGTGCTCAGAGCTATCCATATCGATTTTTAAAAATGCGCTTCTCCGTTCTCGCTGCACTTCCCACTTTGCTTTCTATTTGCCTTCTTACTCATGCTCGTAAATTTCGTTCCAAGCCATCGATTGACGGTGTATACGATTGTGAGAGCTTCGCTTTGACGTGCATCCTATTTGCGTATAAGCCTGACCACTGCTAAAGGTTTAATGAGTGACCTTTGCCAATGCAAGTCCACTGCAGGTAGGTCGCAGACTTCGCCAGAACCACTATTACTATAATTTATTAATTTCGCCAATCTTAGGCTACGAGGATTGCTGTGAGTAGTGCGCTGTATGTCTCTTTATGATGCTGACATACGATATGTTTACATCACAGGGGACTCTTTGACGCCCCAAACCACCCGTTGGATATTGGATCAGGTGGGAGCTTGCGGAATTGCGGATTCACCCCTGGGGCCAAATTTCGAGGATATAGTGGACCAGATTTGTGGCTTCGACGGTACGGATTTGACTATGTGTTGAGATCCGTGCTCAATTTTCTAATAACTCTCATAGAGCAAATATGGAAGCCCTGCTATAAGAATGTCTACTCGAAATTTCAAGATTATGTCAAGGAAATCTCGCAGGATGTCAATCAAGTGGAAAGTTCTGCGGGGCTAGAGACGGCTCGTATGTGCATTGCGCCAAACTTGATGAAGTGTAGTCAATTCGGCCATATCTGCATGTAAGGGTCGTCGACAACGATACCGAATGCATTTATAGGTTATCGAGGGACTGTTGCAGGTAGAGCATTTTTGTGTCACTTTTGAACGGGAATTGAATTTAGCGAGCTTTAGCCAGTTGATACTCAAGGTAGCGTCCAATATAAACGAGAACACAAAATTGTAACCAATCGACAGTAGCCCTAAGTGGTTCGAAGGGGCAGTGAGATAGTTGTGCCAGCGTGAACAATATCGCCTGGTATGTGGAAGGAGGTAGCGGCGCACTTGGAACCGGTTGACTGCATGCTATATATTATATTCAACGCACCCTAGGGTATGAGTTTATGGTCGACTTTGCTGGTGAAATGAATGTTAGCAGTTCTCGGAGAGTTGGGCACCCTGGCCATACCTAAGCGAATGCGAACACTTTTTTTGTCATCAAAGTTCTCAATCCTAGCGCAAAAACAGCGCTCCCAAGCGACATAGACCCCGCATAATACATTGCTGGTCGGAACGCTGCGCGGCCCGCCTCAGTCCCGCCGTAGGTTTTCAATATATAGCCAGCAATTGGTGCGCCCTGAAACCGTTCAGTGCCTCGTCAGAAGAGTCATTATAGTCCATACCATCATGTATCCCGCACCCCAGGCGGTGACAACCATAGCCAAGGCAGTGGGCAGCCTCGAAGGGCCGTAAAGGTGCCCCACAACTGACGGTATGGTCGAGAAAAAGCCTCCGTTTCCGATACCATTGATAATTACAAACAGCACAAAAGGCGCAAGCGAATTAGACACGGGCCAGATGGCTAGCATACTTAGCGTGCTTGTAATCAAAGCGATGGATAATGAGCTGACGGGGCCGATTTTGTCGCCTAGCTGACCGAAGCCCATTCGCCCGAAGGCAGAGGAGAGGTTGAATATTGCCAAAAGAATGGACCCGGTACTGATAGATAGGTTGATCGAAGCAGCATAGAGCGGAATGAAGAAGGGCGGGACGAGCAGCGGGAATGTGGCTATTCCCGATCCGAAAAAGAGAAGAAGGAATTTTGGATCCGCAAATAACGTCCTGCATATATCCTTGCTCAGTTACTGTAGAGACTGCGACTATTGCTTTACTATCTTACCAGTCAATAGTTGCCACAGGTCGCCGAATGCGTTCCTTTAAGAGCATAGCAGCAGGCAGCGTCACAGCTAGAGTTATAAATCCCAGAATCCTGAAGGTCCATGCAATCGATAAGCGGCTCAATAAGCCATTCATGATGAAGCTCAGCACAAAGCCACCAAGACCGCCACCCGCCATGACACATCCATTGGCCAGGCCGCGCCGGCGCTTGAAGTACTGTCCTGGAAGCGAACTGCACGCCTGTCCATAGTCAATTCAACCTCGATAAGAAAGAGCCTAGTGATAGCGCACCATGAAACATATGCTGACCCCCATACCGAGAACGGCACCATTGGTGATAAACAGAGCGGTCACGTTTTTAGTCGCCCAGCTAGATAGGATCTGCGAGCCGCCGAGCAATGAGCAGGCTAGCAGGGCGGCATTGCGGGTGCCCCAGTACCGGATTAATCGAGAGTTTATTATAGCGCCGAAAGAGATGAACGCGATGGCGGTGGACCCTATGAATGCAAGAGTGGTATCCGCCGCGAGGTGCTCGGATGCGAGCTTGGCCTGCATCAGGCCCCAGCAGTATGGTAGCCCTAATGAATATGGTCAGCTCGAATGGTTGTGTCCCGCAAGATTTGCAGACTTGCCCACGAAAAAAAAGCTGATCACGCGGTTATCAGCAATCATTAGATTCTACGCTGAGGATATATACCTACGTGATGGTGCTGCAGGCTCCTACGATCACCCACCCGTATCCGCCATCCGGGACGTCGTCAATGCTTGCAGAAGGAGGTGTTAGAGGTGCTAGCGATGCGCCGGCGGACTCTGTTCTCAGTGATAGCGAAGATAATTCGATGCTCTGCTGTTCTGTAGTCGCAGTGGTCATGGTGAAAGATCAGGAAAAACGGCCCCGACTGAAACGGGTCCGCTTTATGAAAGATCCTTGAAGTAGTCATCCATAAGCGCCTCAGGGGCGAAAATACCGGGGTCCCGGGCCGCGAGTGTGTTGGTGGCAAATCTGGCAAGAGGTAACCTCACGGAGACAGGTCGATATACTGCACGGAGATGCATATGAAGTGCTGTAGAACGCACAGCATGCTTAAGTCCTCGCGAGTCGCATCGACCTTCGAATCCGAAGCTGCGAGTAGCTGCTATGCTCAAGAAGCAACCTGCCTGGCGTTATCCAAAGTCCGACATGCTGATTTTACAGTCCAGTCCAAGCAAAAAGGAGCACATAAATAGTTGCAAGTTAACACAGCTAGATTAGCAATAGCAAGTTCGCGCTCTTAGCACCTCGCAAATCAGTTGCTGCCCTTGCTCTTGTGGCTGGCAGAGCTGGTGCCCGTGGGCGTCGCTGCAGCCGGGAAGTCGCCAGGCGGTGCCGCGGTTGTGATGTACGCATCCCAAGCCTGCACGGTCGCCGTCGGGGCGTAGTACGTGCTCTGCGTCGTGCCCGCGCCCGCATATATCGCACCGCCCGGGAGGACCGCCGCCGCGAGCGACGCGCTCTCCCCGCCCACCGCGGGCTTGCTGGGGGACGTCACGAGCCCGGTCGTGTTCGCGCCGAGGATGAAGTCGCGAAGGAGCGTGTACGCCTGGGGTGTTGGTCAGCATGAACAGCGGGGAAGAGGTGGAGGGAGGGAGAGGACGCACAGCTTTCGGCTGGTAGAAAGGCACGAGGTGTCCGGCGCCCTTCACAAGCGCGTAGGTCCACCCGCGCTCCTGGTGGATCGTGCCCGCGAAGGTGCCCTCGAGGTCGTACCACGGCGTGGACGGTTTGCGCGTGAAACCTTGGATGCCGCCGAAGGTGGTGTTCTGGATGACGACTGCATGTATGCGTTTGTTAGAACGGGTGGAATGCGCAATGCGGAAATTGATGCGGCGCACCTTCGGAGCCGCGGTGCGCAACGAGCGAGTCGTCGTTGCCGGAGTAGATCGTAACGGAGACGTTGTGCTTGGTCAGGTTTGTCGCAAGCTCCGACAGGAACGCCATCGGCCTGCGGGTAGGTTAGTGATGCCCCATGCTAGCCAAGAATGCAACACTTACTCTATGCTAGGATCGCCATAATCATAAGCTGCACCGCGCGCAGCCCACTATCAGCACAGGTAAAGAGAAAGACCGATATAACTATACGCACAGTTGCCGAATGGGTAGAATATGCTCTCTGCCCAGTCTTTGCTTGTTGGTGCGTGAATCGCTGCGCGTGTCTGATTGTCTGTTACACCAGAATAAGCCTGTAGCTAGAATGGTAAACATAGCAGCAGCGGGAAACGTACTGTTGAAGAAGACGCTCGCATCTTGCGGCGCGGCGGGGAAGAGCGCATCGGGAATGTTGTACACGTCAAAGGCTGATGTGTCCTTCGGTTGAAGGTCTGAGCACCAATCAGCATCATAACTCATTTTCTTCGTGCAAGATTGACTGAATCCACGACTTACTCCAAGGGTAGGTGTAGTTTACCGCGTACTCCAGCAGCTCGGTGTACAGATCGCAGCCGTACCAGCTGTTGATTGTCCCGTTCTTGCGGCTCGTCAGATCCCGCTTGCCCTGCTCGGCCCGATTCACCAGCGCCTCCCCACGCGCCTCGCGCTTCGCCAAGTGCTCATTCACGCGGTCCACGAACGCGCGCTTGCTCAAGCCCGTGCGCGTCTTCAGAGCGCCAGGCCCGTTCGGGTCCGAGGGCCCGATGAACTGCAGGTCGGGGAAGTGCCCGCCCGTCTGCGGGTACGTGAGGTTCAGGTCGTACCCGCACAGGTGCTCCTGCTCCTTGAAGTACGCATACACGTCCGTGTCGTACCCGATCAGCTGCGGGTACGTCTCGATGATGTTCAGCGTCGGCACGATGTTGAACACGACGTCGGACCCGAGCGTGCCGTCACCGATCGCGATCCCCGCGAGCTTCACGGGTGGCGCGCGCAGGCCGAAGTACGCCTTCGCGATGTACGGGATGTATGTGCCCGCGTACGACTCGCCGGTGATGTGCAGCGGGCGCGTCGCGAGCGAGGGGAAGACCTTGACGAGGTTCTCGAGGAACTTGAAGAAGTCCGCGCCCATCTGGTCCTCGTCGGCGACGTAGCCCTTGGCGTCGGCGGTCGCCCAGCCGGCGCCGACGGGCTGGTCGATCCAGACGTAGTCGGCGAGGTTGGCAAAGGTGTAGTTGTTCTTGTAGATGGAGTAGTCGTTTTGGACTTTGAAGGGGCCGTTTTCGATCATGAAGCCAGCAGTGCTGGCGGAGCCCGGGCCTCTGCATGAATATCTGATCAGAGCACGTAAAACTAGGAAAGAAACGGGAGACTTGCCCGTTGAGCCATATTCCCCAAGGCTCGTCGGAGCGCTCGCCTGCAGCTGCGGTGAGCGAACCGTTCTCTTTCTCAACCGCCCAACTAGATTGAGGTGAGATAGTAGTCCAATTATGACACAATGTGCACGCACAAGAAAAGGGTATCATTGGGGTGGCCAGCGCGTTGCACTGGCATATTTCCGGCCCAGTTTCTTGCAAGAGCCCAGGTGACGTTGGGCAGAGGCTCTGTCACCTGGAAATCTGGAAATCTTCAAGTTAGAACAATTGCAAGGGGATCGACACAGACGCACATTTCTGCCAGACGGGACCATAGGGTACCTTGGGCTCGCCAGGGTACACGTGCGGATAGGTGCTGGGTGGTTTATCTCCTGGTTCTTGTGCGCGAACCACTACTGCGCCGGCCAGAGCCAGAAGGGCGAGTCCTGGGGTGGAATGCATGGCACTTGCAGAGAAATGGGATGGAATTGAGAGGACATAATGCGCCTTTTATTGTGGGGCACTAAAATCATTAGTAACAATATGCATATGAGCTCCGTGAGGGAGCCGAAGAATTCGTGCTTCTCAAAAGCGCGGCCGTGTGGGTGAGACCCCGGAGCAGCCGAGGCATCCGTGCTTCTCAATGACCAAATGCGGAAATCCATCTGATCGCGTCACCAACGCCACCCACTTCAAGTCGCCGACGGCCAAATGTGTGTCCCCAATGCTATCTTTGCAGTCAATAATAGATGTGATACATATAGTCTCAGCGCATAAGCAAAAGCAGCTCTCAATTTTGGGTACCGCCTTGGTCCCGGTTTTAACTGCGGTGAGAGAGGATGGTGCGACATGGGCATAGTCAGCGTGCTGCGTCGCTGCACAACAGCATGCTGCACCAAGCTTCCCCACGAGGCTCGCACTGTCACAGGCGGGAAGTCACACGGTCGGATGATGGGTTCAAACAACGAGCTGGTTTCCGAGTTCGACAGAATTCAATACCTCGGATGCAGAGCGTATGTCCCGGAAATTTCCACCCTGGAGACGCATGCAAACCGTATGTAGCAGGTCAGTTTGTCCCATTTCGCTATGTCATTTCATATAGCATAGAGCGAGATGAAGATATAGCCAGAGCCCAGAGAATGCGGAGTCCTCAGCATGTGCTCGTTTCGGAATTACCTAAACAGGCGGCGTCTTGGCCCAAAGAGGACATTGCCTGCGCTGACTCTTCCTCATTCAGAGTCATCGCACTTTGCCTCAACCCGTCACTATGGCGCGCAGGAAGCGTCAGATGATGGACGACGACGACTCTTCCGACGCCTCAGGATCGGACGGTGGCGGATTTGACGACCCCACCGACCCCACCGAGCGCGAGGAGCGCGCAATGTTCGACGACCCATACGGGCGCAAGCGGCGCAAGACGAACGGCAAAGAAGATGCACTCTATGGGGTCTTTGCTGACGATAGCGACGACGACGAGCGGGCGAAGAAGGCGCCAGGGAAGAGCAGGGCGCAGACTGCGAAGAGCCGGGCAAAGGCTCCTGTGTTCGTTTCGGGGGACAGCAAGGCAAAGGTGGAGTTGGATGCGGCTATGGCGGTGGATGGGGACGGAGAGGCGAGCAGCGACGAGGATGGAGATGCGGATGAAGATGAGGATGACGAGCCCGATGAATCGGGTGACGAGGATGAGGAGATGGACGATTCGACTCGAGCGCCGTCGCCGCGCGTACAGGCTGAGGAGGAGCCCCCGCAGCGCGCTCGATTTGGCGGGATCGGCTCGGGTGGTAATGCGCAATCAAACGCTGGCTTCTCAGGTCTCTCCAAAGGCGGCATTGGCTCTGGTTCTCAGGCATCATCAGGATTCACAAAGGGCGGGATAGGCTCAAAGCCTCGCGAAGCCGATCTCGATGCACCTGCTGGCTCCTCCAAGGGCGGGATAGGCTCCAAGTCGCAGGCTGCAGGCTTCACTAAAGGTGGGATAGGCGCCTCCGCCTCCGTCCCCGCGTTCTCCGCCTCTTCCTCCGCGTCCACCCCCGCCCGCGCGCCATCGCCCCTACCCGCCTCCGCCAGCGTGCCCTCCGCCTTCGGTGGCGCGCGCGCGCAGGCCCAACGCTCCTTCGTGCGCCCCTCCGAGCCGCCTAGCGGCGCGAGCACGCCGCTCCCCGCGCACGAACGCGCGCACTTCAGCAAGCTTACGGGCTTCGGTGCGAAGATGCTCGAGAAGATGGGCTGGCAAGCGGGCCAGGGGCTCGGCACGACTGGCGAGGGCATTGTCATCCCCGTCGAGAGCAAGCTGCGCCCGAAGGGCATGGGCATCGCGTTCAACAACTTCCGCGAGAAGACGGAGCAGAGCAAGATGGAGGCGCGGCGGCGCGGCGAGGTCGTGAGCGACGATGAGGAGGACAAGCCGAAGCGCGGGAAGAGGGGCGCGAAAGGCGCGGAGAAGGAGGCGAAGAAGGGGGATGCTTGGAAGAAGCCGAAGAGGGTCAAGACCAAGATTGAGCACAAGACTTACGAGCAGATCGTCGCGGAGGCGGGTATTGAGCCGTCGACTTCATCAGGCATTGGGCAAATATTTGACGCCACAAGTGGTACCGTAAGTACTTTATTAACTAAATGACTCGAGCCAATCGCTGACAAGTTGAATAGTTACGCGAAGTATCATCACTTGCGGATATATCATCTTCGTCATGGACGCCCTCGACGGATCCGACGCGCATCCCTGAAGTGCGCCACAACTTGCGACTCATCGCGGAATCGTGCAAGAGCGACCTGGATGGCTTAGCCCGCGAGGGTAAGGCGCTTGAGGAGCGCAAGCGCTGGGTCGCCAATGAAGACCTACGTCTACGAAAGAAGATCGAGCAGGAGGCTGAGCGTGCGTCTTTTCTTCCTTATAGTGCTTTGCCCAGTCAAGACTAAAACAAGTTTGTGCTCTTAGTGATCTCACGACTGCAGCAAATCAGTCTGGACGTCGAGCAGATCAACGCCCAGGCCAAGGAGATGGCGTCTATATACGAGGTTTCGCTTGATCCATTCTCTCCGCTGTTCTCCAAACTGCTTGTCGAATTTCCCAACGAGTTCGACAGGTACCGACTAGATGAGATTGTAGTAGCCGCAATTACACCATCGGTAAGCATTTTGATCCCACTTCCCTGCTCCCGAGCAAATCTTCACATCTACGCAGGTCCGGCGCATGGTGGCGCAGTGGAATCCGCTCGAGGAGCCGACAGCGTTCATCTCTACCTTCCGCAACTGGCGTCAAGCGCTGAAGCTGGGCGACGCGGAGGAGAAGCCTCAGGGGCAAGTGGATGTATACGGCACCCGCACCTACATCAGCCCCGCCTCCCAGGTGTCAGTGGCACTATCTCGCTTTCTCGTTTTTCCTACTGACACCTCAATTAGTGAAAAATCTATGACGCCATTCGAGAGCCTTCTGTGGAACGTGTGGCTGCCCCGCCTGCGCACCAGTCTTAACAACGACTGGGCGCCGCAAGATCCTACACCCGCTGTAAAGCTATATGAAGCGTGGTCGACATTTTTACCACCTTTCATCCGCGACAATGTGCTCGACCAGCTGATTCTGCCCAAGGTGCACAAGGCCGTCACTGACTGGAGCGCGCGAAAAGACACAGTCTCGTTGAGAGCGCTTGTGTTCCCCTGGCTACCGCACCTCGGCTTGAGATTGGAGGAAGTGCTTGGCGACGCGAAGCGCAAGGTGAAGAGCCTTCTACGGGCATGGACGACGGATGAGGAGGTGCCCAAGGATTTGAAGGCGTGGAAAGAGGTGCGTTCTTGCTCACGTTCGCTGAATGCACGAATGGCTGATATCTTGTGTGCAGATGTTCGACGCGAGCGACTGGGACGCAATGCTTCTGAAATACGTCGTTCCTAAGCTCGGTGCCCTCCTCCGCGACGAATTCCGCGTCGACCCGCGCAATCAAGATATGGGCCCTCTTCTCGCCACGCTCGCATGGGAGCCCCTCATCCGCCCGTCTATCCTCGCGCAGATCCTCACCACCGAGTTCTTCCCTAAGTGGCTCGGCACGCTGCATCTATGGCTCGTCCAACCGCGCGTGAGCTTTGAGGAGGTTGCGCAATGGTATCAGTTCTGGCGCGACGCCTTCCCCGACACCGTGCGCGCGCTGCCCGGGGTAGGAGCAGGGTTTACCCGCGGGCTGCAGCTCATGAACACGGCTATCGAGCTTGGTCCTGAGGCCCCCACACGCCTGCCGCGCCCCGACACCGCTGGTCTAATGGACGAGGGAACGGCTGGTCGCACCACGGCGCAGAAGGCACGTCCAGTTCCCGCACGTGCGCAGGAAGTCACTTTCCGCGCCGTGGTAGAGGATTTTGCGGCCTCGCACAATTTGCTCTTCATTCCTATCGGGCGCGTACACGAGGGCTCGCGGATGCCCTTGTTCCGAGTGTCGCAGACCGCCGATGGAAAGGGTGGGCTTTTGGTGTACATCCTGGACGATACCCTTTGGGCTGCCGATGGAGAGGAGTACAAGCCGATTACCCCGCAGGATATGGTGGTGAAAGCTAGCAAGTAGCATACATGTGCGATCATTGCCGAGATTGTTCTGGAGAATGCAGCAGATCCGACTTGTGGATCTCGGTCATTCATTATCATGCGCCTTCTAACAGCAGCTCAACACGGGATCTCTCTTATCTACAGGTCGTATCCACCTATACATGACAAATTCAGCAGTAATCGGGCCTATGCGCAAGCAGGGCAATGGTCAAGGCGAAGCTCTTGGAGCCGAACACACCACCAACGGCCCGCATCGCTTTGGAACCCATCATTCCTTGTTGGACCAATATTGAATTACATTCTATCGTCGAAGAAGCATCCAGAATCGCCGTTGTGAATCGTGCTGTTTGCGACAGTCCATCGTATGCAATTTAGACAGCCTATAGGAAATTTGAGATCTTTAGAGCTCAAGGTCCTCAACTTTCAGTAGTAAATTTCACTTGTCGCGTGGAGCGCGAAAATTCCGCGAACACATCAATTCTGGACACGTTACGATTAGTATCTCTGAACGAACTCTGATTACTGCCCAAGTGCACTCTTTGAATTTCTCTCTCTTCAAAGGTGGTTGATCATGTGACTGCACTCAGCGCGTCTGAATCACCTTCTGATGTGGTACGTAATATAGCCGCGTTCGCGATCATTGTCCCTGAGTCTTCATCCCAGATTCCCAGTCACATATTTTGCTTGGGTCTTCGTCATCAAGCGTCTTGCATCTCCACTTTCATTGCAGGAGACGAGCCAGGGCACACAATGCCTATAGCAAAGGTTCTAACTTCGGCATGTCTTCCGTCGATGCCCATTCTTGCTTACGCGACAGTGTCATGCGCCAAAGCCTACAGAAACAGTTGATTTAACTGGTGACACCTCCGAAGAAATAGAAGAACTACACAAGGATATCGTGTCAGTACTGTTTCCCTCTGCCGCCTCTTCCACTATGCAGCGAATGAACCTGCTACCACATACAGCATGACGGGGGGAAAGCCTGCCCCGACCGCCCTTACAGAAAGACTGTACCAGAGGGCGGGTCTCGATATTAGAGCGCGAAATAGTAAGGTGAAGGTGAGTCCCGATCAAGTTCTTCATCGCCCGATCACCTCGCTCACTCACTTATGTGGTAGCGGCCACACACTCTTCCGACGGGGGAGCCTAGCTCGAAGCGAAACAAGGCCACTGGATCCGCGCGTCCAAACTTCACTTCCAGCAGGTTTGTTAATCCTTCATACATCGAAAGGATGCCATTGATAAAACCTTCGGCACCTGCAACAGTTCTTTGCCCACTTCTGCCACGAGTGCAAGTACTATACAGCGCGATAGTCCCGTTAGGAACACTATCAATGAAGAAATCCGCGTAGTACCTTCTTACGCTACTGCATCGAAAAAGTCGGAGACTACTGTGAAGCGCAAGAGAGACTCGAGTCCAATCTATATATCTTCAGATGACGAGTCCGACAAATTGGTTGGCTCCTTGCATTCAATCTGGAGTAACTAATTGATCTTGTGGCCCTGCAGAAAAAAACGCAGCCGAAACAAATGTGGGCCTCTGCGAGTTCATCAAGCCATCACATGAAGACAGAACTCAATACTATGTCTGTCCAATCCAAAATCAAACCTGGGCCAAAGGGGCACATCCGGCGCAAGATTGCCAAAAGCGAACCCAAACCCGCGGTGCTACCATCTGCGTCCAGTGATAGTGAATACGAAGCATGGGATTTACATAATGAGCTAACAGTGAGCTCGCACATCCATCTATCGTGAACATGACCTCAATCAGGGCTTCAAAGTGGAAGCCGTACACTAAGGCTGAGGACGATCTAAGGGAGGAATTACTTGCATTGACTTTGGTCGATGACACGCTCAGCGCTCCCGAAGATTCATTTATTGGCTCTTTTGAGGGCCTTGTCCCCCCCATAGTATCGTCGGACCCCACACTCATATGGAACCTTGTACGCGTCAACCTAAATTGCCAAGTTATGTTCCATTTTGCTGACTAACAAGTTTGTAGCTTCGAAATTCGATTTACCACCCTAACAACTACTATAGAATGTCGCACAATTCCACTGTTCCCATAACGGCGCGCCTGGGGCGCAGTTTGCAAGCCGAATATTGTAACCTCAAATTGAGAATGACTTTCAAGCAATGCTCAGGATGTAAGTCAGTAAGCATGTGCACGTAAATCTGACTACTAATGGACGTGCAGCTATCATACGAGTTGCTCAGAAGAATGATATAATCGGTATTGGGTGGTAACTCATTATTATATTTTTGCCTTGCATGTATTTGACATTTTTCCCGCCAGCGCCGCGTCAGGAGGGGACGCTGATGAAGAAGGCTGGTTGGCCATAATTGAGTGATATCAGCATGGACGCTAATCAATTGCATGCAGATGAACCTGAGTCTCGTGATGTATATAACACCGGTAATAACCTTGTTATCTGTCGCGAAAACCAAGGTAGGAGGGTTCATTTGAAACGCCTCTCATTTCCAACGCTCACTTCTACCAGCCCGTACTTGCCGGCGAGAAGGTCACAGTTTAATTTTGAGAAATTCGGGTCTGTGCCCGTCTCCTTCCCCTACGAAAAATTATCTGACACCAATGCCAGGCAAGAAAAAATACTACTCCGTTGGCGATGTCAAATTTGATCCCAGTCGGTTAGTCGTTAACTATCTCTGCTTCGATATGACGTACTAATAGGCACATTACGGAAGACCGCGGAGAATGGTCTCCTCCGGACAGGATGGTTCGGTCAGAGTGTGGGATCACAAGGATATGTTCGAGGGGCCGGAAGAGTTTGATGAATCCTGCGATGCCGATGTTGCAGACTGCTTGCCCGCCGCCATTAAATTGGTTCGTAGAAGTAAGTTGCTCCTCCAATCAGCAGCCATATCTAATTGATGCACTCGCAGTTAAATTCGAAAGGGCCCCGCTAGAGATAGCTTATTCGACAAAACCCTCTCGTGGTTGTGTGTTCGCGGTTGCTTGTGGAGATGGGTGAGCGGACCCATACTATTGGCTTTCAAAATTCTCAAAAATACAGCAATGTTTACACATACTCCTCCGATGGGAACCCGGCGTCAAAACATCTATATACCGTTGCTAGTGAGGGCAGCGATCAGGCGATTGGCTCTATCGTTTGGGGTTTAGAACGGTCATCGTCTTACCTGTTTGCATCTTCAGAGTCTGACACAGACGTTGGTATCCACTGTGCAATCGACATGGAGGCTGGTAAGATTGCTTACAAGTTTAGTGCCACCGAAAATGGTGAGTCCATGGGGGTCGATAGCTACGGTAATGCAGTTTGCCCTCTGCTGTAGCCGATTACACTTATATTCTCTTAATCTAGGCGAACGTTTAGCGCTAGCGACCAAGGACTCGAACGATGTGCACTTGCGCATATATGATATCAAGTCGAACGATGGCAGGGTGCCAATATGTAGCACCGTGCTTCCTAATTTTTTCGGAGATATCAACCGGGCCACTTTTGAGCCTGGGGGTGTTTATTTGGCGTTGGCGCGCAGCGACAACACCACACACATCTACGACTCCCGCTTTTTTAAGAACACAATTTCAATATTTGCGCACGAACGAGGAGACACCACACAAGATACGTTTGGGATTGTCCAGGCGCAATGGACAAGTTCCTTCGACACCAGGCAGCTTGGGCTTCTGACCGGCGGAATCGATGGATGTGTACGATTATGGGACCATCGTCGGTCACAGGACGATCCAAGCAATGGCATAATCGTAGCGCAAATGCAGCAAGACATTGCGCACTTCCAGATCGGCGATCCTTCTCACGGCGAGGCTGCTCTAGTAGTGTACGTTTTACTTCACCTGCCAAGGACCTGGACGAATGCTGATGATTGATTACAGCGGTGATGCCGGAGGACATGTTTCTATCTATGATCGCTGAATTGACGGATGATACCTACCTATTTCTACTAGAAATCATAAATCTAAGCTAATTTTATGCAGGGATGAAAGCAGGATTGAAAGCACTAATAATTAGAGTGTGGATAGATAGTGAGCGGTGGTAAGTATGGAGTGTGTGTCCTAAAATTCATCCTAATGCAACGAGAAACGGGGATTGGCGGTTCTACAGGTACGCTCTAGCAGACCGACGAGCCATCTAGAGAGCACATATGAGCACTGACAAGCTATTGCAAAATTTAACCGCGTACCTCCATGACTTTCCATCCTCCAGTGAGCTCATTGTCAAGGTCCTCCTCAACTCGGCTTATCACCGCGACATATTGACATTGCTCAACCTTATCTTCCGCTCCAACGACGATTTCTCTTGTCTTGGCGTTACGGAATAGGAGCATCTCCTGAGTCGCAAACGTGATCACGAAGACAGGAACATTGTTGTCCATGACTTTTCCATCCGACATCTAAATTGGGGGGTGCAAATTAATTGACATGAGTACACCAAGAAACGCGAGAAGACATACGTCAACTTGACGGATGTCAAGAACTTTGCTGTCACTGACGAGCCCCTGGCGCAGATATTGCTCCATCGTTGCCCATAGTAAGTTATAAGTCTAGAATTAAATCAATGATTAAATATTTCGAAGTCAGGGGAAGCACATACCGCCTCACTACACCACTCCTTCAATGCTTCCCGATCAGCGCTCAAGTAGGCATCAACGACCTCCGGGACAATATATTCTCTCAGCTCCCGCTCAAACGCTTCTTTGTTGAATGTAGGGTCAAGGGCCTTCATTAAGCGCATTACCTGCGCAGTCTCATTCTCGTCAAAGAATGACCCAATGGTTGATGTGACTGAACGCATCGAGGAGACTACGGGGTTCTCAGACTCGTCGTATGCTTCTCGCCACGATGCGAATTGGCGGAGCAAAGGGTTCGTCTCTTTCATTCGGTTCCACGCTTCCTGCCGAGGGGAGTCTTTATGAAGGACAAGGGCTTCGCCAGCTCTGTTACAATGGCGTCAGGTCAGTCAAGTGGAATAGACGAATCAGGAGGCACGCACTCGGGGTTGGCTGTAACGCGTTGACCGCCGGGAGAAAGCCCGTTACCCCTGCCGGCCTTGGCAAGACGCGCCTGGCGCCGTCTACGGCGTTCCTCCTTCTCTTCGAACCCGGCGTGCTTTGCACTACCACTGTCATCAAACGCGTCAACAATCGTTTCGGAAAGGGTCTTATAAGCCGCTGTATTTCGGATGGGCTCCGTGCTGGTGGCAATGGTGTTCGAGACGGCCGCCGAGGCTCGTGAAATCTACACAAGTAACAGATGAGATGACCCGTTAGGTCCTGAAGTAGAAGAGACTAACCGCCCGCATGAGCTCGCTCTCTTCCATGGTCTTGAGAGCCTCGGACACCGCGTCTCCGACCTTGACGCCGGTCTTACGAAGGTCGTCCGCAGCTTGCTGCAGACGAGGGTTCTCCTTGATCATGGAGGTTAACTGTCGGAGAAGTCAGTCAGAAGCGCGCCACAATAAAGATTGCACAACGCACCCTCGCTCGCTCGTACATTGCCCGGGCCTTCTTCAAGGCTTCCGAGTCCTGCAGCTTGTCCACATCACCCTGTACTTGTTTGACATTGTCTTGCAATTCCCTGTTCTTCTTCAATTCGTCTCGCAGAACGTCCACAAATGTTTGGAACGGGGATTTTGGGAGCTCGTTTCGGCGGCTGGACGAAGAGTGAAATCCAGCTGTCGCCAACCGAGTTCGGGAGGGCGCGTGAGGTATCCGAAATGCAGCAGTTTGACTGGAGGCACCAAGACTGCTCAAGCCACGTCGAGAGAGGGCAAGACTGCGCAAGTTCCGGGGAAGCATATTTGACAATGAAACGGGGAAAGGGGCTTCGTAGCGGAGGGTGGTGGGGACGCGACGGTGCGTGAGCAAGCCAAAATTTGTCCTGCAATAGACGCGTGACAGGCCGGGTTATCCGCTCCCATTTCGGAACGGCCCCTTTCAGGAGTAATCGATTCGTAGGTTCTCGAAGATATCCAAAATCCCATAGATTAGCATTAAGTAGGTGTAGGTAAAGCCATCGTAGCTATCGAAGGACAATTGAGAGGAGATACATAGTACACAAAGTCCCCGATGCAAGCCCAATCATACGTTGCGGCGGATCGCCTCAGGCGTTTGGTCATTCTTGAATGAAGACCAGACCTCTTCGGTGGCCACGGTAATACGCTGCTTGAGACTCCCAAAGCTGTCTAAAGCCGGCCTCACGTCGAGAGAGAAGACAGGTGAACCATCAGCCTCTGGGGGGGCAGAATAGTAGTCAATGACGTAGCGGACTTCCTCGCCAGACTTTGGGCGGCGGACTATCCAGTCATGACGGTCGAATGGAGGTTCAGT